>PVIY010006522.1:0-87109 GCA_004026745.1 Myrmecophaga tridactyla | reverse complement strand
GGTGATGGTGGTGATGGTCATGATGGAGGTGAAGGTGCTGGTAGTGATGATTGTGGTTGCCCAGTGGAGGAGAACTCAAGGACATGAGATGGAAAATGGAGGGAGAGGTGGCAAGTGCTAAAGACAGTAAGACGAATAAGGAAAGTGTAGACACCGTGGTGCCATAACCCAAGTTCTGAATCCCAGCTCCAAACTTTACTCATTAGAAGACCCCAGGAAGTATAGCTTTGTTTTGTTTTGATTTTTGAACTAAAATGTTGGGATAATAATACCTCCCTTTAAAGACCTCCAGTGACACATTAAAAGCCACTTTATAAGGAAGTCATGAAAAATAGGTGGTAAAGTCCCAAAGGGAGGTAACAGAACAGAATAACTTAGTTTTTGTTCTACCTCTCCTTGAGAAACCAAGGGAGACTTGGAAAACCTTTGTGATATTTTGCCAGTAAATTTCAAACTGGTATCCATTATCCATTCAATAAATATTTATCTATTACCTGTTTGGTGCCAGGCACTAGAAGAATTCTTCAAATTGCTTCAGGAAGTCTAAAACTTCTCATTTGAATTTCATCCAAGTAAAAATGTATACTTTTAGCTGTTTTCTTTTAAATGGAAAAAATGCACTAGATACTAATTTTTTACTCATTAGAAAACATGGATACCTTAATTTGTACTCTCAAGTGAACTCAGTTGTTTGTAGACTCAGAATTCACCTTTCCCTCCTTCTCTGAAAATAGTCCCACTATTCTTAAATGTGTGATTGAATAGGAATGTAATGGTGCATAAATTTTCCTTAAAATCCAGGTCTGCTCACATCTACTCATGGAAAAATATACAAGTACACTACTATATTACACAAATAGTGTGCTCAATTAAATGCCAGGTCAGGCCCAGGCATCTGTTGAGAACATGTTCTGTTCCTGGTACAACTGCAAAGTTATGTAATAATAAATGGCATATTTATTATTGTCATTTATATATGAATGACAAGCTACATCATTCTACAGTTTGGGATACCTATCGTAAAGTTTAGGTGCTTCTCTTTTGAATTTTAGATTTATGAGAAAGCATGAGCAGTTGTTACATACTGTTAGTAGATTCAGTTTTTGAAATGAAAATTTCCCACACTCCTTTTTGTAGAAATCGGTGTAACTGAAAACCGTGTTGAGATTGCAAAGGAGTTGTTCAAAAGTTTTGTATTTGTAAAGACTTATATGGTTGAACTAGGATTTTTCTTAATGCTATACAAGCAAACAAAATACAGCAAACAATGACATGCTGAGGCTGATTTCAAATTAATTTAAACATGTAATTTGTATAGTAACACGGGCACAAGTGTTTTGTGATACAACCGATGTTGCAGATAAGTGAGTGAGATCGTCTCTAGATGAGGTTCCTTTTGTACAAACATCAAATTACATCTTTATAAAGTCTGCAAACCATAAGTATTTCCGGACAGGGGTCATGTGGATTCTCCTGGCTCTGTGGGCTTATGTCTCCTTTAACCAAATGCCAATTCACCCTTCATTCTTTAAAACTCACAAGAAAAATGACTTGGGGTTTCAAAAACAAAAGTACTTGTTTTATAAATATTCCTGTGGGAGTGTTTCCTTGTTGTGGTCAACATTTATAGTGGACTACATCCTCAGTGACTATCACTGTTCTGTTAACACCAAAGAGTGAAGATCACTTCCTGGTCCCAGATCTTACAAAGTCAAAGGAAGGAAAGAAGAAACAGGGAGTGACCTGCTAGCCGCCGAAGCTGATACTTCCCTTCAATGATGGACACTATGTGTTTGTCTCCAAAAGTTTTTGTGCATTTGGCTGTCCTGGGCAAGGGAGGAAGGCGGCCTGTTAGAAAAGCCTCTATGAATACAGTACCCTGACTGAGTGATATTGTTTAATTATTACTCCATTTACCGGTCTTGAGAGTTTAATGTTGACCTTTATATTAATGAAGATGTCTTACTGTTACTTCTCCCCACACCCCTGCCCACGCATGGGCAGGCACTGGGAATCGAACCCGGGTCTCCAGCATGGCAGGCAAGAATGTTGCCTGCTGAACCACCATGGCCTGCCCTACAGTTACTTTTTTATCTGTTGAACCAATACTAAACTAGATAGATGCAAATTCCTATTTAGAAACTAGAGAGATATGTGTTATTTTATCTTATTTCCTAGGATGTTGGGTTGATAAAGTCATTTCCCTAGCATCTTGCCATCACTTGGTTGCCTTTTCCCTTTCCTCTCCTAGTCCATTGAGGATAGACGCTTCTGGAATATGGTTGCAAATTAGCATTGAAATGTTGGTCTTGCTGATGAACCGTTTCATTCCCCAAGCCCTACCTTCCTCTATGACCCTACTCCAGTAGGCTTGCTTTACACTTTTTACTTGTTCTTCTGAAGGGAACATCATTTTCCATTTCTAAGATTGCTGTCTTCTGTACTTTCCTATCAAGGTCCATAGATATTCATTGGACTCTCTTGCAAAAAGAGACCAAGTTACTGATTTACATTCTGTCATTTTTCATTTTGGAACAGCTCCCCTTACCCCTAGATCAACATATTTACCTCCCACAGCACTGAAATAGTCCATCTGGGTCATCATCCAGCTAGGCTGAACCTGACCTGGTGACTAAGCTGTGGGAGACCCTGCACGATACACTTTAAAACAAAGACACTCAGTGCTAATCATCTGAAAATCTTGCCAATGGAAAAACAAGTAAAACTTCAAAAACCTGTTAAAGCAGGTGGAAAGGGATGTATCCTTGTGCTTAACTGAGCATACATTTGAAATCACTGTTTTCTGTTTACAGGGTAAATATGTGGAGGCAAGAGTAGCCTGGAGGTTAAATTTTGATCTGAGTTCTTGGGATAGAAGCTTAATTGAGACTTATTCTGCTTTTCAAGCAAGTCATTCCTTGCATCTATTTCCCTAACTATGAAAGGGAAATAATACCTCCATCCTGAGGGTGCTGGGACTTACTGACAGTGAAATGCTTCAGAATCCACTGCTGAAAAGCTCTCAGCCAATTCAAAGCACCAGCAGTAAGGAATGTTTACCATATTCGTAAACCAGTAAATCCTTTCCAATGGTGTAAGATGATTCTTCCTAGTTTTCTTCCTTACACAGATTTTTTAAAAGCTTCAGATTCTTCCATTCTGTCAACTTAACACTATGCTTCAGCCGTTGACATGCACAAAACTTTTCCCATACTGCTGATTTGCAGCATGCGCTGAACCCAGGACAAAAGAATGCTATATTCTCAAGTGTGACTCATGTGAAAATTGAAACTTCATGCTTCATTTTATTAAGGGACTTGCTTTCTTTCTGTGGGTTAGAATAATTGGGAATAAAGATAAACAGTGTAAAATAAACATGAGCACTGAATTAGTCCAATAAAATAAATTTGAATCAACTGTTGACTGGCAAATCTAGGACAAGTGAGAAAACTAGTCAGAAAGCTTTCCAAATCCCATATATCATTTCGCTAGTGATTGCTGGGACCAGAGGCAAAAGGCAGTATTTCCGAGTTGTTATGGTTATGAACTAGCCCATTAAAAACTAGAATGAGTTAATTCTAGACTGTTTCAATATTTGCAAGATGTAGATCTTAGTTTCACGGGTGTGAAAAAAAAATATTTCAAATCTGAAAATTCCTAACCAAGAGTAGAAACTCCTTTTAATGTTTTTTATTATAGAGAAGACAGAAGGAAGGCAACTCTGGTGAACTAAAAGGGCCACAGGCCTAGAGTCAGATTTCTGTTTGAATCCCAACTCCCTTTTTTACTGGTTTATATCCACGTACAATCACTCAACTACCCAAGCCTTAAAATAGGGAACCTTAAAATAGGGAAAATAATGTTGGACCACACAACTTTGGCCCATGGAGATCAAACAAGATACTATACTATTGAAGTTGGTTTTATTATTTTTAGAATCTTTCCAATATATGCAACGATCTTTGTCTCCATGTCTACATGATATACAAATGACCAGTTCAATCATTCAATTTCATAGAACTAAAAGTGTTGTTGACATTATATAAATGAACAATAAATTAACTGAATGTTTCCCTTTCCAATGAGTTTTTACAGATGACATAGTTTATTCTTTTATACTATATTAGTTTCCTTTTAGAGTTGCTCTAACAAAATACCACAAACTGAGTGATTTAAAACAACAGAAATTCATTTTCTTACATTTCTGGAGGTTAGATATCCAAAATCAAGGTGTTGGCAGGGTTGGTTCTTCTCCAGGGTCTGAGAGAGAATCTATTTCATGCCTCTCTCTTAGCTTCTGGTGGTTGTTGACCAACCTTGGCATTCTTTGGCTTGTAGACACATCACTCCAATCTCTGTCTCCATCTCCATATAGCATTCTCCTCTCTGTGTGTCCATGCTCCTGTGTCCAAATTTCCCTCTCCTTATAATGATACTAGTCATTGATTAAGGCTCCACCCTAATGCAATATGATCTCATTTTATCTTGGTTACATCTGCAAAGATTTTATTTCCAAATAAGATCACATTCACAGGTTTCAGTACACATGAATTTGGGGGGGACACAATTCAACCCATTACACATGCCCAATTTAAATTGTGTTTTAGTTTCTTAGGCTGCTCCAAAAAATATCATGAAATGAGTTGGCTTAAACAATGGGAATTTATTAGCTTAGTTGTAAGCTGTGAATACATCCAAATCAAGGCATCTGCAAAGCTACACTTTCTTCCTGAAGGCCAGTTGCCGGTGACCCTTGGCTCCTCTGCCACATGGCAAGGCACATGGCAACATCTCCTGGTCTCTCCTTTCTCTTCCGAGTTTTCCACTTTCATTTTCCTGCATCTGTGGCTCTCTCTCTCTTTAAATTTCATTCTCTTATAAAGGACTTCAGTAATGGGATTAAGAGCCATCCTGAATGAGGTAGGTCACACCTTAGCTGAAGTAGCCTCATCAAAAGTCCTAATTACAATGGGTGACACCCACAGGAATGGATTAAATTTAGGAACATGGTTTTCTTGGTGTACATATGCCTTCAAACCACACCAAATTGTTTTCTCTCTAAGTTTTTTTTTTCTCATAATCTCTGATATAGGCATGGCGCTAATATGGAAGCATTTAGATAATATTGATTAAATACTATAATATTTTATACACTGGAAATTTTGTTCACTGATGGAATTTTCCCTCAGGAGCATTGAATTAGAACAAGTGGAAAAGGAGAGCTATTCAGCCAAATTTAGTGTACATAAAGGCGAAGAAGTTCAGAACCACGCTGAAAGATTTTGGAGGTAGAACAAAGGACCCCTCAAAAATGTAAACATCACCACAATCCCTGAAACCTGTGAATATATTATATTACATGGCAAAGAGGAAATTAACGTAGCCGATGGAATTGAGGTTGTTAATCAGCTGACCTTCAAATAGAGGAGTATCCTGGATTATTTAGGTGAGCTAACTGAAATCACACACCCACATAGGACTCAAAGGTTTTGAAAACTTAGTTTGAAAACTAAATGTGTGTGCATTTGAATTTTTTTAGTGCAATTTTATTGAGATATCATCACATACCCTACAATCATCCAAAGTATACAATCAATGGTTTATAGTATCATCATATAATTGTACATTCATCACCACAATCCATTTTTGACCATTTTCATTACTCCAAAAAAAATACATATAAGAATAAAAATTAAAATTAAAATAAATAAAAACCCCCCAACATCTCATGCCCCTTGATCCCCCTATTTATTTATTTTTTGTCCTTATTTTTTACTCATCTGTCCATACGCTGGTTTAAGGTGACGTCAGCCAGAAGGTTTTCACAATCACACAGTCACAACATAAAAGCCATATAGCTATACAGTCATCTTCAAGAATCGAGGATACTGGAATACAGTTCAACAGTTTCAGGTATTTCCTTTCAGCTGTTCTAATCCACTAAAAACTAAAAAAGGATATCTATATAATGCATAAGAAGAACCTCTCAACTCTATTTGAAATCTCTCAGCCACTGAAACTTTACTTTGTTTCATTTCTCTTTCCCCTCTTCATCAGGAAGCTTTCTCATTCCCACTATGCCAGGTCCAGGCTCGTCCCCGGGAGTCATGTCCCATGTAGGGGAGAAGGCAATAAATTTACCTGCCGAGTTGTCTTTGAGAGAGAGGCCACATCTGAGCAACAAGAGGTTCTCTGGGATGACTCAGACATAATTATAAGTAGGATTAGCTTCTCCTCTGCAGGAATAAATTGCATAAGGGCAAGCCCCAAGATCCAGGGCCTGTCTCATCAAATTGGCAGTTTGCAATGCTTGTGAGAATATCTAGAATTCCTCAGGTAAGGAAATTTACTATTTTCACATTTTCCCCAGTCTCTCAAGGGGGCTTTGCAAATACTTCTTTATTCTCTGCCTAAATTACTCTGGGGTGTATCAGGGCATCACACTAACCTGTACAATCCAAGATTTCACTTCCTATTCAAGCTTCCATGTAATTATGGTGTTCAAATAAATGGACCATAGAAGTTAAATTAGATAATGTTTTACAGAAATTATAAATTTTGTACCAAATAAACATCTTATTCTTTTAGTCTTACAAAGAAGTTGAAGTTTTAAAACACAGTCAATATCACTTTACCTTTTGTATGATTTACCTTAGTCCTAACAAGATCTGCTTCACTCATATCTTGAACTGAAGTCTGAACTCTTTTTCAGCATTTTTTAAAAGCAGTTGCTGTATGGGGTAATGCTGATTTTCATAGCTACAGAACTCTAGCTCTGAGTCTCAGGTGTCACACAAATCCCAAAATTCCAGGGACCGACAAGGTTATGCACAAAGAGCTCAGCAGCTCACAATTTAGAAATAACATTTATAACTCAGGTAGAAATGACTGCTGTAAGAGTTCACAGCTAGAAACTTTACAATATGCCTTCCCCTGACAACCCATGCTCTTCAAATTCAATTCTCAGAGTTTGCACATTATAATTAGTCCATATTACTGAGGTGTTAAAATGTTTGTCTTTTCATTTCAGGCTTATTTCACTCAACATACTGTCCTCAAGGTCCATTCACTTCATTGGGCTTCAAAACTTCATTTCTTCTTGCAGCCCCTCAACATTCCATTGCAGGGATAGACTACCGTTCACTCTTCCGTTCATAAAAGTCGATGTACCCTTAGACCACCTCCATCCAGGGCAAATTGTGAATAATGCAGTCATAAACACCAGTGTCCAAATGTCCATTCATGTCCCTGCTTTCAGTTCTACAGGTATATGCCTAAAAACGCAATCTCTGGATCATGTGGCAACCCTATACCTAGCCCTCCAGAGGGGCTGCTCCATTCCACTTCTTTACCAACAGTGAGTAGGGCACAGTAATCCCTCTCTGCACATTTCCTCCAGCACTTGCATCTTTCTGTTTATTCTTAAAAATTTTTATTCAAACACCTTCTAATCCATCCTAAGTAAATAATCAATGGTTCCTGGTATAATCACTTAGTTATACATTCACCGCCACAGTCTATATGGGGACACTTCCATTTCTTCCACAAAGAAAGGGAAAGAGGAAGAAAAAGAAAAATGAAGATAAACAATTTTAAAAAGTGAAAAGAAAAGAAAAGAAAAAGGAGAAGCACCAACACAAAGAATCCCATACTTTCCCTCATATCCCCCTCATATTGACATGTAGCTTTGGTATATTGCCTTTGCTACATTTACTGGAAGCATATTACAATATTACTGTTAACTATAGACTCTAGTTTGTATGGATTGTATTTTTCCATATACCATCCTATTTTGAACACCTTGGAATATTGACATTCAGTTGCTCTCCCTTGTGTGAATGTGTTCTTATATTTGTACATTTAATCACCATCATTGACCATTCTAGGTTTCCCTAAGTTATACAGTCCCAGTCTTTATCTTCTACCTTTCTTTCTGGTGGCATTCATGAGCCTAGCCTTCCTTTTTCAACCATACTCACACTCATATTTGTTCAATGTATTTACGATATTGTGCTACATCAGATTGCATTTTGTGCTATCCATTTCTGGATCTATACAATCAACACCTGTTGAACATGCTGTATTCTTTCAGCACCAAATACCCAATTTCTACCCTCTTTCTATCTCCTGAAAACCTGTGTTTTCAACTTTAACTGTCAAAGTTCGCTCATTAATGTTAGTTCTTATTAGTGAGACTGTACAGTATTTGTCCTTTTGTTTCTGGCTAATTTCACTCACCTTAATGTCCTCAAGAGTCATCCACATTGTTGCATGCTTCATGGCTTTATTCTGTCTTACCACAGTGTAATATTCCATTCTTTGTATATGCCAGTTTGTTTATCCACTCATCCACAGATGGACATTTGGGCTGTTTCTATCTCTTGGTACTTGTGAATAATGCTGCTATAAACATCGGTGTGCAAATGTCTGTTCGTGTCCCTGCCTTCAGTTCTTCTGAATATGTACCTAATAATGGGATTCTTGGATCATATGACAATGCTATAATTAGCTTCCTGAGGAACCACCAAATTGACTTCCAGAGTGGTTATACCATTCTACATTCTCACCGACAGTGAATAAGTGTGCTTCTTTCTCTACATCCTCTCCAGCACTTGTAATGCCATTCTAGTAGGTGTGAGATGATATCTCATTGTGGTTTTGATTTACATTTTCCTAATAGCCAGTGAAGTTGACCATCTTTTCACATGTTTTTGAGCCATTTATATTTCTTCTTCAGAAAAGTGTCTGTCCATGTCCTTTGCCCATTTTTTAATTGGGTTGTTTGTCTTTTGTTGTTGAGTTGTAGGATCTCTTTATATATTCTGGATATTAAACCCCTATCGTATGGCAGCCCATGACAAACTCTGGGATCTGTCTTGTAACCACTTGTTGAAGAGTGCTTTGAAAACTATTGCTTTTTTATTTCTTTGCTTTGTATATATGTTATACTATACAATAAAAATAAAAGTAAAAAAAAAAAACCCTTATCTGATATATGGTTTCCAAATATTGTCTCCCATTCAGTGGGCTGCCTTTTTACTTTTCTGACAAAGTCCTTTGATGCTCTAAAGTGTTTAATTTTGAGGATAGCCTATTAATCTATTTCTTCATTCATTGCTTGTGCTTTAGGTGTAAGGTCTAGTAAAAATTTCCTATCACAAGATCTTTAAGATATAGTCCTAAATTTTCTTCTAAAAGAAGAAAATGTTCTTATCCAGGGTATGGACAGATGAGTAGAAAATATGGATAAAAATAAATAAACAAATAATAGGGAGGACAAAGGGTAAAATAAATTGGGTAGATGGAAACACTAGTGGTCAATGTGAGGGAGGGGTGAGGCGCATGGTATGTATGAGTTTTTTCTTTTTATTTCTTTTGCTGGAGTGATGCAAATGTTCAAAACATGATCATGGTAATGAATATACAACTATGTGATGATGTTGTGAACCACTGATTGTGTACCAAGTATGGAATGTTTTTATGTCAAGAATATATGTTTGTACGTTAAGTTTTTACAATAAAAATATTTTTAAAAGTTTTAAGTTCTTAGGTCTAATATTTGGGTCTTTGATCCATTTTGAGTTAATGTTTGTATAAGGTGTGAGATAGAGGTTGTCTTTCATTCTTTTGGATATGGGTATCCAACACCATTTATTAAAGAGGCTGCTCTGTTCTAGTTGAGTTTGCTTGACTGCCTTATCAAAGATCAATTGTCCATAAATGAGAACTATTTAATAACACTCAATTCAATTCCATTGGTCAGTATAGGTTTTTGTGGCCTTGGTTAAATTTATTCCTAAATACTTTCCTCATTTAGTTGCTATTGTTAATGGAACTTTCTTCTTAATTTCCTCCTCAAACTGCTAATTAATATTGTATAGAAATGCTACTGATATTTGCATGTTGATCCCATACCCTGCTACTTCACTGTATTCTGTGACAAAGTTTTAAAGGAGCAGTTAACATAAAAATGCTCCAACATGAAATTTCAAACACTATTGAAATGAATGGGAAAAATAGAAAATCACAGCAAAGAAACAGAAGATAGTGAAGAACCAAATGGACAATTTAAGACTAAGAATACAATAACAGAAATTAAAATCTCACTGTAATGGAGATGTCAGAGGAATTTGAAGATGGATTTTAAAAATTATCCAATCTGAATAATAGAGATAAAATAGCTTGGACAAAATGAACAGAAACCCTGGGATCTGTGGGACAATAAGGAAATATCTGATATTTGTTTTATTGAAATCTTAGAAGGAGAAGGGGAAGAGTGTGTGTCTGAAAAAATATTTGAAAAAAATTTCCAAATTTGATGAAAGACATAAATTTATAGATTGTTTTTTGTTTCTTAGGCAGCTCAAAGAAGATAGCATGAAATGCACTGGCTTAATAATGGGGATTTATTTGCTTACAATTTTGAGGCAGAGAAAAATGTACAAATCAAGGTATCATCAAGGTGATACTTTCTTCCTGAAGACCAGCTGCCAGAGTTCCTTGGCTCCTCTGCCACATGGCAAGGCACATGGGGGCATCTCCTGGTCTCTTCCTTCTCCTCTGGGTTTCATTGCTTTCAGCTTCTTTCTTCTATGGCTTTCTTTCTTTCTCTCTCTATCCATCCTATTGATAAAGGACTCCAATAAGAGGATCATGGCCCACCTTGGGCCATGCCTTAACTGAAGTAACCTTATTGAAAGTCCTACTTACAATGGGCTTACACCCACAGGAACGGATTAAATATAAGAATGTGTCTTTCTTGGAGTACATACAAGTTCAAATCACCACAAGATTCAATAAGCTTAGAAATCTTAAAGAAATAAATGCAGAAATATCTAAAACCAGATACATCACTATCAAATTCTGAGCACTAAAGACTAAGAGAAAAACTTAAAAGTAGTCAGAGAGAAAAGATGCATTACTTATAGGGGATCAATGATTTGAATAACAACAATTTTCTCTTCAGAAACCACAGAGGCTTAGGCAGAGAATAAAAAGTATTTGCAAAATCTTCTTGAGGGACTGGGGAGAAAAGAGGTAATACTAAACTTTCCTATCTGGGGAATTTCTGATATTCTCACAAGCACTGGGGACAACCAGTTTAATAAGCCAAGCCCTCAATCTTGGTGCCTACCCTATGAAATCTAATCCTGCAAAGGAAAAGCTAAGCTTACTTATAATTATGCCTAAGAATCTCCCCCAGAGAACTTCTTTTGTTGCTCAGATGTGGCCTCTGTCTCAGCTGGTGAACTCACTGCCCTCCCTCCTATGCAGGACATGACTCCCAGGGGTGTACATCTCCCTGGAAAAGTGGAACATGATTCCTGGGATGACCTGGGACCTGACATTGTGGGATTGAGAAAGCCTTCTTGACCAAAAAAGGGAAGAGAGAAAAGAGACAAAATAACGTTTTAATGATTGAGAGATTTTAAAGAGTCGAGAGGTTACTCTTATGCATTATATGTTATTCCTTTTTAATTTTTAGTGGATTAGAATAGCTAGAAGGAAATACCTGAAAATGGTTGATCTGTTTTCCAGTAGCCTTCATTCTTGAAGATGGCATTCCTTTGTTCTTCCTCATGCAAAAACATTTTTTAATTTGTACATCTAGTCACTATCATTGTACACTCTAGGCATTCCTAGATTATACCATCTCAGTCTTTATCATCTGTTTCTTTCTGGTTTCATTTGTGCCCCCAGCCTTCCTTCCTCTATCATTCTCACATTCAGCTTCATTCAGTATACTAACATTATTGTGCTACAATTAGGTAGCATTGTGCTATACATTTCTGAATTTTTACAATCAGTCCTGTTGCATAATCTGTATCCTTTCACCCTGTGTCATAAAATAAATATTAACACATTTAAAAGAATTGAGAGCATACAAAGTATGTTCTCTGGCCATGATGGAATTAAACTAAAAATCAATAACAGAAATGTAACAGAACATCTCCAAATACTTGAAAATTAAACAACATACTTTCAGATTATCCATTGGTCAAAGAGGCAGTCTCACAGGAATATAAAAAAATATATTGAACTGAATGAATATGGCAATGCAATGTGTCAAAGTGGTGGAATGTAGCTAAACAAGTTTTAAAGGGAAATTTATAGTACTAAATGTTTACATTAGAAAAGAATAAATGTCTCAAAACAAGGTCTGTTTTCACATCTAGAAACTAAAAAAGAAGAGCAAACTAAACTTAAAAGAAGGTAAATGAAATAGTGAAGGTAGAAATCAATGAAATTGAAAACAGAAAACCAAGAGAGAAAATCAAGTAAACCCAAAACTGGCTCTTCAAAAATAACATTAAAAATAGCTAAACCACTAGCAAGACTTCCAAAGAAAAAAGACACAAATGACCATTATCAGGAATGAAAGAAGACATATCACTACAGACATTAAAATAATAATAGAATACTATGAACAACTCTACATACTTAAAGTTGACAACTCAGATGAAGTGGAGCAATTCCTTAGGAACCACAAACAGCTAAAACTCATTCAAGATGAAATAGGTAATCTGAATATTCCCATAACTATTAAAGAAATAAAATTTGTAGCAACACAACTTTCTGAAAAGTGAAATCTCCAGGCCCAGAACAAATAACCATTCCACAAAATCTCTCCCAGAAAACAGAAGACTAAGGAATGTTTCCCAACTAATTTATATGAGGTCACTATTACTCTGATACTAAAACAAACAATACATAGCAAGATCACTGCAGACCAATATCTCTCATAAGCATAGGTGCAAAAATATTCAACAAAATATTAGCAAATCTAATCTAGCAGTTAAAACCATACACCATGAACAAGTAGGGCTCATTTAAACAATGCAAGACTGGTTCAATATTTTAAAAAACATTTTTTAAATGTTTTTTCTTTTTATTGTGAAATATATATACAAAAAAGCAATAAATTTCCAAGTATATTTTAATAAGTAGTTATAGAACAGATTTTAAGGTTGGTACGGGTTACATTTCCATGATTTTTCTTTTTTTCTTCTAGCTGCTCTGAGGCACCGGAGACCAACAGAAATATCAATATAGTGATTCAGCAGTCATACTCATTTGTTAAATCCTTTCTTCTCTGTTATACTCCTCCTTCTCTTTAAATAACATATACATAAAAACAATAAATTTCAAGTACATCGCAACAATTAGTTGTAGAACAGATTTCAGAGTTTGGTATGTGTTACATTTCCACAATTTTAGGTTTTTATTTCTAACTGTTCTAAGGTACTGCAGGTTAAAAGAAATATCAGTATAATGATTCAGCACTCATACTCAGCTGTTAAACTCTAGCTTCTCTGTATAATTCCACCATCACTTTGATCTTTTTCCCACTCTTTAAGGGTATTTGGGCTATGTCCATTCTAACTTTTTCATTTGGCAGGAGGTGTCGATAATATGGGATAGGGGAATGGAACTAGTTGATGTTCTGGAGAGGCTGGCCAGTCCATATTTCAAACTTATCTGGTCCAGGGACCCATCTGGAAGTTGTAGGTTTTGGAAAACTACCCCAGTGCATGGAACCTTTGTAGAATCATATATAATGCCCTAGATGTTCTTTAGTATTGACAGGAATGGTTTTGGTTGGTGTTTGGCAAGTTATGGCAGGTAGCAATGTCTAACTGAAGCTTGCATAAGAGTGATCTCCAGAGTAGCGTCTTGATTCTATTTGAACTCTCTCAGCCACTGATACCTTATTTTTTATTTTAATACCTTTTTATTATACTTCTTTTCTGTCTTTTGGTCAAGATGGCATTGTTGATCCTGTGGTGCCAGGGCCAGGCTCATCCCTGGGTGTCGTCTTCCATGCCACCAGGGAGACCATCATACCTGGATGTCATATCCAACATAGAAGAGAGGGCAATAGTTTCACTTGCAGATTTGGGCTTAGATAGAAAAAGGCCACATCTGAGCAACAAAAGAGGTCCTCTGGAAGTGACTCTTAGGCATACCTATAGGTAGGTTAAGTGTCTCTGCTACATACATAAACTTCACAAGGGCAAGCCTCCAGATGAAGGGCTTACCCTACTGATTGGGTGTCCTTAATGTTTGGCACAATATCTGGGGTTTCCCCAGTGGTAAAGTTTAATAGTTCCATAATTTTTCTCTGAACCCACAAGGGGCTTTGCCAATACTTTTGATTATCTTTTTAATATACTCTGGAATATATTCAGGCATTACATTAAGCTATACAGGATTAAAGGTTCTCATTCTTATTCTGGGCTCCCTGTGTTTAGATTGTTTAAATGATCTATCCAAACAGGTTAAGTTAGATTATGTGCTACAGAAAATTTAAATTCTGGATATAATAAAACTTTCTTCCCTTGGTCTCAAAGAGTAGGTGAAGTTCTAAAATACAGGCAATGTCTTCCTTACCCCTGTATTCTGAATTACCCTAATCCCGTCCCAATTGGCTTCATTCTTGTCTCTAAATACCAGGTTATACATATATAAAACAGCCCCCTCAAAATCCAGAAATAACAATTACCACTCCAGACTAAATGTGACTGCTATAAGAGCTTACAATCTAGACCCCAGTTTTCTTATAAGTATTTTCTAAATGGGATTGTACAATATTTGCTCTTTTTTTTCTGGTTTATTTTGCCTCACCAAATGTTCCACAGACAAACTATTAATTAATGAATCCACCATGTTAATAGTTTAAAGAAGGAAAACCACACGATCACATCAGTTGATACAGAATAAATCTTTTGACAAAACACAAGAGCAATTCATAATAAATTAAAAAAAAAACCACCTCTTAGTAAACCAGGAAAAAAGGGAACTTCCTTAAAGAGTTCCATAAAAACCCTACAGCTAACATCATATTTAATGGTAAAAGACTCAATACTTGTACCTTAATATCATGAACAAAGCAAGGATGTCCACATTCACCACTTCCTACTAGAAGTCTTAGCCAGTGCAATAAGGCAAGAAAAGGAAACAAAAATGTATAGAGATTGGAAAAGATTTTCTCTATTTGCAGATGACATAATTGTCTATGTAGAAAATCCAAAAAACTCTAACAACAAAATTCTTAACATTAATAAATGAGTTTTGCAAACTCAGAGTATTGGCCAACACTCCAAAATCAATCAGATTTCCATAAAATAGCAATTTAAAATTGGAAATCAAAATTAGATACTACTTAACAGTAACTACAAAAAAGTGAAACTAAATATGTTCAGGGGGGTGGGACATGGTGACTCAGCAAACAGAGTTCTGGCCTGCCATGCCAGAGAACCAGGTTCAATTCCCAGTGCTTGCCCATGCAAAATAAAATAATAATAAGAAGAAAAAATATATATATAGATGTTCAGGATTTGTATCCCGAAAATTACAAAATTCCAGTGAAAGAAATCAAAGTAAAACTAAATCAATGGAGAAAGATCTAGTGTTCCTGGTTTTTAAGACTCAATATGGTAATGATATCAATTTTCCCCAAACTAATGTAAAGTTTTCATGCAATTCCTACAAAAATCCCAACAAAATTTTTCATGGATATAGACAAGCTTATTCTAAAATTTATGTGGAAAGGAAATGGAACTAGAATAACTACAATGATTTTTTTAAAGGAAGAACCAAAAATTGGAGAAATCCTACTAGCTGACTTTAAGACTTATTATGGATAACTGCAGTACCAAAACAGTATGGTGTTCAAGGAGGGACAGACACACATCAGTGGAACAGATAAAGGAGACCAATAAAAAAACCTACCCAAGTACAGTGAACTGAATTTTGACAAAGTTGTACGAGTCATTCAATGGAGAAAGGATAGTCATTTCAACAAATGTTGGAACAACTAGCCATGAAATAGTGTTGAGTAATAAAAAGAAAACCAGCTGATATATGTATCAGCCATTTGGATGGAATTCAAATTGTGTAAAAAAAGCCAATCTCAAAATGTTCATAATGCATAGTCCCATTTATATAACATTCTTGAAATGACAAAATACAGCTGAAGTGGGGACTGGGGAGTTGGCATTTGACTCTCACGGGGTGGAACCCAAGTAGAACGCAGGAAGGAAAGGAGTGCTGTCGCCTGGAACAGGCAGGTGTCAGGCTGGTCACTGAGGAACCTAAGAGCAGGGTCTAAGGTCCTGAAGTGTCAGGCAGTGTGATGTCCCTTACATCCCTACTCACCTCAGAGATGCTGAGGCAGCACGACAGCGTGGAAAACCCCAATGTTCTTTAGTTCACTACACCAGGGATAGGTCTTGGGGGTAGGTGTGACTATAAAAACTTCCGTATTTTGACTATACTCATGGCTTGATGGTTTTTAAGTGTCTGTACCCCAGAAAAGTGTTCATAAAGTTAATCTATTCCCATGGGTGTGGACCCATTGTAAGTAGCACACCAGCTGAGGTGTGGCCCGCCTCACTCGATGGCTCTTAATTCAATCACTGGAGTCCTTATAAACAGAATGAATCCAGAGAGATGAGAGAGAGAGAGAGGTGAGAGAGAAGCTGAAAGCTACAAAGCCTGGATGAGACGGGAGAGACCGGCAGACCTCCCCATGTGCCTTGCCATGTGGCAGGGGAGCTGAGGATCACTGGCTGCTGATCTGCAGGAAGAAATCATCATCCTGATGATGCCTTCATTTGAGCATTTTTCTCAACCTCAAACTGTAAGCTTATACGCTAGTAAATTCCCTTTGTTAAAGCCAAAGCATTTCACAGTATCTGCTTTGAGCAGTCTAGCAAACTAAAACACATGGTTACACAAATTTATATATGTGATAAAATTCCACAAAACTATACACCAAAAAAAAAAAAAAAAAGCACACGTTAAAACTGGTGAAATCCAAAGTCTGTAGTATAGTTAATAGTACTGTACCAAGGCCAGTTTGCTGATTTTGATCATTGTACTCTGGTTATCCAAGGTGTTATCATCGTGGGGAGGTGGGTGGAGAGTACCTGCAAACTTTCTGTACTTTTTTTCTTTGCAACTTCCATGTGAGTCTTTGTTCTAGTTTGCAAGCTGCCAGAATGCAATATACCAGAAATGGAACTGCTTTTAAAAAGGGGAATTCATTAAGTTGCAAGTTTACAGTCATAAGGCTGCAAAAAAATCAAAGTCCAAGCAAGGCTATAGAAATCTAATGCATCCAGGGAAAGATACCTTGGTTCCAGAAGGCCAATGACATTCAGGGTTTCTCTTTCAACTGGAAAGGCACATGGCGAGTCTGGCAACATGTGCTAGCTTCCTCTCCAGGCTTCTTGTTTCATGAAGCACCCCCGGAGGCGTTTTCCTTCTTCACCTCCAAAGGTCTCTGGCTGGGTGGTTCTCACAGCTCTCAAGCTTCTTCCAAAATGTTTCCCGTTTTAAAGGATTCCAGTAAACTAATCAAGATCCACCTGGAATGGGTGGAGTCACATCTCCCTCTAATGAAAGGTTAATACCCACAATGGGGCGTGCCACATCTCCATGGAGATAACCTAATCAAGTTTCCAACCTACAGTACTGAATAGGGATTAAAAGAAACGGCTGCCTCTACAAGATGATCAGGAATACAACATGGCTTTTCTAGAGTACATAATCCTTTCAAAGCAGCACAGTTTTAAATTATTTTTGAAATCAAATTCTTTTCCAAAATAATGGTTAGAGCAACTGATGAGAAAATTTTTTGTCTGGTTTGAGTGTCATTAATTTAAATAGTAACACATGACTAGTGGTTACAGCACTGGACTCAGATCAACACTGAGTTCTGCCAAACACCTTTTCATCTTCCTAGGTTCTTCCTCTTAGGTTCCTAAGGAAAAGCTTTATGTACGAAAACATTGCCCACCACATAAAATACAGTCCATATTATTTAAATGTTCCTCAAGCAGATACGATACCCTATCAAATCAGAGCACCATAAAACTTGAGGTTGGAAAGTGATGCTTTTGGTCAATTTGCATCTTCTAACCCATGCAGCTGACTACTGCAGATGGGAGAATGTTAATTCTTCAGGTGAATAGTGAAAGTTTTAAATGACTCAATGTTTGAAGCTCACTCAATGTTTGAAGCGCGCTCAATAGGAAGACAGCTGTAGTTGTTTAGGGCCTTAATTATCCCTTTTTATTGACAGAATCTAACCAAAGATTACTTTGCAAGTTACTACCTCTAAATCCCCCAGGAAGCAGCAGTTGACTTTCCCTGCCAGAAGTCACTTGAAACAGTTTGCCAGGACATGTTGGGAGATGAAGTCTTCTCTCAGAGTTCACAGCAGAGGCCTCTAACTTGCAGGAGTCGTTTGATTTCGTCCTCTCCATTAATCCCCTTTTACTCTCCTTTAAGCAGCTTCACTCTAGATAACATATACAAATTATAATGAAGTGAATTCTTTGTGTGCTTGCCTGACCCCATCCCTGCCCCACACAGAAGCAAGAGTCTGATCAGAAGCATCTGCCCAGGCTTTTCTGGGGACATGCAGGGATGGAGGCTCTTAGGTTATTTGAGGACAAGTTGCTCTGAACTGCCCCTTTCCAACCACTCCTAAAGTGGTGACAGACGCTGTGTGGTCCCCAGGCTTGGGAAAGGGCTAAACCTGATTGTCCAGAGATTCGCAAAGGGAGATACATTGGGGACCTCTTTGGCAGCAAACCAGGGGGTGCCGGCAGGCGAGCATTACCGTCCTCATTGTTTTGACGGCACATGCTGATTGTAATGTGACTATCTGACTTTTAGCTGGTTCTTATCACTGTTTTAACTTTTCTACATACAGTGCAGCTCCTTGTTGTCTGCTCTTAGGAAGATCATTCCCTTCACTGTCCCCTTTGAAAGCATCTAGTTTTCTGCCCTCTGTGTGCCCTCCGTGTACCTGAAAACTCTGTGTTTCAGACAAACTAAGGGAGAATGAGACAGTCCCCTAGGGTGTAAGCTCTTGAAGGACAGGAGCCAGTTTGATTGTCTCTTGATTCCTTAACACGTAACGCAATGCCTAGCTTTCATCAGAGTTCAGAAAAAAGCTGTCAAATAAATAGATGAATAAATTAATGTATATTTGATAAAAAGAAATGGCCTCTTTTCATGCTGAGAGATGACTCCACAAAATGGATTTTATGTTATCAACAGAAAATAAATTCCTGATTACTATTAAGAGTACTTGTTGGAACTTTATTATCTTTGAAAGTATCTTTCTCAATGGAGGATCCATAAGCATAAGAATATTAAAACCAAGATGTTAACTAATGCCTATTTTGAGCGTTATTTTTATTTTTTAAGACTCCAAATCTTCTTGTGGACCCTCTCTTGTCTATAAAGATTGTTGTGGTAATCAGAATTAGCTAAGCTTCTATTCTAGCTCAGTTCTCCAGAAGCAGAGCCTAAGATAAGAATTCTGGTTTGTGTGGTTTATTGAGGGCATCTTCTCAGGAGAAAGGGAGTGAGTGAAGCAGGATAGGATAGAGGCAGAAGCTAAACAAGAATTGGAGCTAGCCTCATCCTAATCCATGGAGAGCTCTGAGGCTCAAATTTTTCCATTAGTCTTGGATTGGCCTTTTGTACCCAATGTCCGTCATTGGCCTCAGGCTGTCCCCTTAGAGGCAGTGGATGCATGCACTCTCAGAAGAGGCAGTTCTCATTTGGTCAAAGGCCATTTTCTAGGTAAGGAGGCAGCTAAGCCATCAGCAGACAGCCTCACAGAAACTGTGAGATGAATGTAAGCCTGGAGAAAAGGAAACTTGGCAGGGTACCCACAGCATCTACAAGCATCTACCTCTGTACCGTTCCTATCCGATAGTTTCTCACACTAAATTCTCTCCAGGAAAAGGTTTCCTAAGATCTGATTAACCAGAGAGGCCAAGTTTAGAGGCTGGCTGACATCAACTGATTGAGCCATTCTGTCTGCTTGGTCATTTCATGGCTGATAAACTAAATAGAGGTGATAGAAACCATGAGCCACTTATCCTTTAAGTCTTTGATGATAGCACTAATCTCTGCCTTTCCTTTCAAGATGTAAAATTGTTTTTTATGTAATATCTAGGATGTTTCAAGGACATTCACTTGGCTTCTCCTACAATAACAGTTCTTTTTTTCTATAAGTCAATATGAGGACTTGTCCAAACATTAAGTATGCCTATTCTGATTATAAAGTTAGCTAGCCAAGAATAAGCACTAGGTATGTCCATAGAACCTGTGGGCCCACTTTGAGATGGACCTGGGTAGAATGCCGAACTCACATATAGCCCTGCTTTAGAAGGAAAGTCCATGATGGCACTTTGGGTCCCCAGTGTCATGGTCAATTCAGACCCTTAAGTCAACAGCCCACTTTCCCCAGTGACCGCTTACCTGAGTAAACGGCCATATGTCCCTTTGTGGAAAGAATGGGGGCACCACCACTGTATAAACGTTCCATGGTGCCTCAAGGCTGTTCCTGCTGGGAACCTGGCCACTACTTCAAGATTAGTTTATGGATCTAAGAACTAGTTCAGGTCTGTAAACTAGACAACAGATCATGATTTTCCATTGAGGTGTTTACTTTAGTCTTCTGCTCATCTAGTCTAGATGTGTTTGGATATATTATATATATATTAAGGAAGACCCTAAATGTTGGTCCATATACCTCACCTTAGGAACACCATGTTCCATTAGTCATCTCCATAAATTCCTATGGATCAGGTCCTGTTAATTCACCTACTGTGCATTTTTATAATCTTAGGTCCTGTTTGCTTCTGATGATCAGGTGTTGCCATCTGGTTGCTCCTATTCTGGAATCTTCTCATCCCCATTGCTATCAGGGAACACACTCTGTAGCAGCGTTTCCTGTCATCAGCCCTGATCTGTGGAGGACAGCCACCACTGAGCTTCCCAACAATGCTGGCGATCCCTTCACCAAGCTGGGGATGTTCTCATTTGGTCAAAGGCATTCTCCAGGGAAAGGGCAGCTGTGAGCCTTTAGCAGCCAGAGCTGCTGGGGGTTGGGTACACTAGGCTGAAGAAGGAAATTTTGGCAGGGCAGCAACAGTATCTACTACAGGGTTGTTCTTTTCTGCCCCTGAGCCCTCTACATGTCTGTGTTTTGGTCCTTACATGTAGTGACATTATCTGTTTACATGACCAGTGCTCCCCACCAGAGTAGGCCTCCTTAGAGCTGGTAAAAAAGTTCATTTCCATTTATCTTTGTATCTCTGAGGCCTAGGACAGGGCTTTGCAGATAGTAAACACTCAATAAATACTTGTTGATTTGAACTCTCACTAATAATAATTAAGCAACTAAATAATGAGGTAAGGATATAATAAATGTATATAGCACTTCATCTTTTTGGGACTAAAAGACAGTGAAGGGTCGACAAAGAATAGCCACAATCTTCAGAACAAAAACCTAAACAAACCTTACAAAACTAAGGTATAAGTTATTTCTATTGCAGAATATATTTTTCTATATTTATAAATCCTTACACCCTAATAAATACAAATAAAACTTTAAGACTCTTTTCAAACAATGCAAACCAAATAATATTTACAATATGATAGTGTGCTGGTTTGAAACTATTATGTACCTCAGAAAAACCCTGATTTAATCCGGATCCAATCTTGTGGGGGGCAGCCATTTCTTTTAACCCTGATTCAGCATTGTAGGTCAGAAACATTTGATTAGATTATCTCTGTGGCGATGTGGCAGTCTTAATTTTGGGTGAGACCTTTTGATTAGATGAAGATGTGACTCTGTCCATTTAAGGTGGGGCTTGATTAGTTTACTGGTGTCTTCTCATAGGGGAAACATTTTGAAGAAACCTCGGAGCAGATGCAGATGCTTGGAGAACAGTTGCTTCAGGGCTGACAGAGACATGAATGTTTAGAGATGCTTGGAGTGCTGACACAGAGAGAGATGCTTAGACACTGGCAGAGCCTGCAGACATTGTCATGTGCCTTCCCATGAGATGCTAAGCAATCCAGAAGCCAGAGCTGCATTCTGGAGGAGTTAAATGTAGGCCTATAGAAGCCAAGTGAGGGACCCCCATAGGAAACAGAGGCTAAAAGCAATGGAGCCTAGGAGCAAAGGATGAGCAGAAGCCAGCCATGTGACAGAGGTGTTCCAGATGACATCAGCCTTCCTGAGTGAAGCTCACCTTTAGTTGGTGACTTACTTTGGACATTTTCTCTGCACTAGAACTGTAAACTTGTAACTTATTAAATGGCCTTTGTAAAAGCCGTTCCATTTCTGGTATACTGCATTCTTTAAGAAAAATAATACAGAGGGCGGGCCACAGTGGCTCAGCAGGCAAGAATGCTTGCCTGCCATGTCTGAGGACCCAGGTTCGATTCCCGGTGCCTGCCCATGTAAAAAATAATAATAATAATAATACAGATAAAAATTCATCAATAGCTGTCATATCTCTTGAGTCTCTCCACGTCTCTCAAAAGGTTCAGCATTCTGAAAGTAAAATGAGAAACTGCCTAAGCTATAAGGTTTCCTTAGGATTTAATCCTTGGGCAAATCCCCATTCAGGCCATAGACTCCATACATTATTCTTTTGAGATACAGATGAAATAGGAGAGAGTGGCATGGGGAAGGGTGAGGTGTGTTGATCAATCCACCCAGGCAAACTCAGGATCAAAGTAGCATTTGCTTTGTTACTAACAAAGTAACTAATATTTACACTTGATGCTGAGTAAGGGACTTCTGGAGACCTGAGACTTCAGAAAAGGAAATCCCCATGTACATGCAAGGCTTTCTTCATGGTGTCATTTAGTTTAATCTCAACATTGACGTCTTTTCCCAGTGCTGGTCTACGCATCCGTTCTAAGCCCTGTGCAAACAATGACTTTGACCAATTTAGCTTTGTTTTCCATGCTATAAAATTTTTGCCAAGACAATCTTTTCAATCCATATAATTCATGTCAACAGATTGCTAATTTTCTTTCTGGTTAGAAGGCAACCATAATCCGTGATTCTTATAGAGAATTTGAACAATAAAACAAAACAAAACGAAACCCATAAGGTGAAAAAATAATCTAATCCCGCTATCTGGAGAAAACTACCATAACGTTTATTGCATTTACTTCCAAACTCTCCTCTCTTTGTGTGTGTGTGTGTGTGCATGTGTTTGTAGACATACACACATATATCCTATTTATTACTTAATATTATTTTATGTGAATTTCATCATGCCATTAAAAGTAATCTCTAAACCCTTTTTAATGATGACATGATATATTACTATGATTGTACTATAATTTATTTAACCCTTCCCCATTTTGAGGCTTTAGGGGGCTTTGGAAGCATGTGGGAGATAATTCAGTTGATATTTTTTCATATTAAAAAAAAACAGGACCTTGGAGTAAATTTCCTTTTAATGTGGATGCACTCCTTTTGGGACACCAGATTTAGTAAATAAAAATAGAGAACACCAGATAAATTTGAATTTCAGATCAACTACAAAGGTTTTTTGGTATAAATATGTCCCATGCAACATCTGGTGTCTGGGATTTTCTCTGGTTTTCATGCTTTAACAGGCTTCAACATGGTCAGTACTTTAATGTGCTTTCATATTTTAACAAAACTGGTGCTGTTTTCTCATCCAGGTAAGGCATCACATCCTAGACTTTTGTTCTTCTGCCTGACACCTAGAATGCATATTTGCTTGGTGAATTATGTGGGAATAGTGAGATTGAGGGCTTCAAAAGCATCCAGGTAAAATATACGGCTAGATTTGTCAAACATTTTTGTGGATGTTAGAAAGTAGAAAAGACCATTTCTCCTGCTTTTGGCCAAATTTGTAAGCCTCTGTCATTATTTATACTATATAAATTGCTGATGGCATCAATATATATATATCATTTTCTTCACCTTATCAACAAAATGATTAAGTGAAGGAAGGCTCTTTTAAGAAAACGCATTCTAAATCCCTAAATAACTTTTCACATGAGCTGGTTGTAAAATGTGAAAGTCTGAAAGTTTAGCTTCCTTGAAAAGTCGATTCTCCAGGAAAACCACTCTTTGTAAGTACTCAGAACAATGTGGTGCTGGTGTAGAGCTTTCAGTAGACGTGTTGGTTGCACCTCTTCACATTAATTCTTTGTCCCAAGGCTGCTGTTTTTCAGGTAAGGTGGCTCTTATCTCAAGTGTAAGGTTTCAGCAGCTAGAATCCTTTGTGACTCTCAATCACTTCTCTGCCTTGAAGGCTTTATAACTGTTCCTTGACAAAAAACACTCAAACCAAGAAGGTGGCACAATTAGCATTTGCTTAAGACTCTCACAGAAGCTATAACCAAGATAGTTTTACATTCAGCCATAGACTTGCTAAGTGATTTTTTGCAAGGGATTACCAATTGGAAATAGGAGCTGAAATGTATCTTGAGCAGTGCAATTATACAAAGTATTAGTGATTTAAGAGAAATCGTCACCCTATCTGTGGAATCTAACCACCCAATGAAATATTCAGCAAATATTTATTACATGGAAGTATCTGATTTGAATGTCAATGTTTCTAAATTACTTTACTGATATCCCAAGTCCTTTGCAGATTTCCTAAGATTTCTTTTCTTCCTATTCTCACATCTAAATCCATAAACACACAGTGCATTGTCTGGCTTATCACAATTGAAGAAATAAGCTCCTCTTGAATTACCCAAGCTCATGGCGAGTTAATGCTGAACTGTAAACTGTTGGGGACAGAGAATATAAGAACACAAAATTATGTTTTCCTCTTCTGGTTAGGTTTTGATTTCATCAGTTCAGAGAAGGGGGACCAGCATTTAAAAAATTCTCTTGTAGAAGGTTGAGAAGAATAATTTAGTTTTCTATATGTGGAGGCCTATGGTTTGTAGATGCTAGAGCTACAAATGTCTGCTACAGAGTTCCACGTCACACCTGCTTGGCTTCACATCCTTTCTGACCACTTCTGACTTCCAGGTTCTGCCCTCCTTCCTCGGGATTGGATGGGCACTGCTGCCCACAGCAAGAACGCCTGTGATGGCGGGTGGTGATCACGGGCTTCCCCCTTTGCTTATCTGGGTACAGTTACCCACGACAAGTATAACCCCCTGACAGGCTTCCCCCTGCCACCCAGTGCCTCTCTGCTCTGCCTTTCATTCATTTGCTGTTGAGCATTCAAAGCCCAAAGCTAATTTTAATACCACTTGAAAGATGACCTGATCCGACTGCTTCCCAACTTTTTCACCTGAAAGTATCCTTTTATTTAATTTCTCCTATGATCCACCAGGTTTGGAAAGAGTTTATCTACTTAAAAATTGTATTTATAAACCATGTCTTAATTTTCCGTTTTTATTTTATTTGAGAAACTCTGTTCATGAGTTTCTAATCAGAAAATGCTAAGCTGTTACCACAAAGTGTTGAGACAGCTCTAGGCAAAAGCAAAGAGACTCAGCGGTGGCCCTTTTGAAGTGTGTCATGTATAATAAACGGCTGTCATGAGGTTCTCTGAAATAGTAAAAGTAGTTTATGGGTACACAGAGGGGTCCTGTGCTGGTTTGAAAGTGTTGTGGATCCCAGAAAGGCCACGTCCTTTCATCCTGATTCAATATTGTAGGGTGGAAACCCTTTAGATTAGATTGTCTCCGTGTGGATGTGATACTCCCAGTTCTGGATGTGACCTTTGGATTAGACGATTTCCACGAAGATGTTACGTGCCCAATTGTGGGTGTGGCCTTTTGGTTAGATGGAGATGGGACTCCACCCATTCCAGGTAGGTCTTGATTAGTTCACTGGAGTCCTTTAAAAGGGAAAACATTTTAAAGAAATCTCAGATGCAGATGCAGACACAGACCTTTGGAAATACAGAGTAGACACTGGGAGAACAGTTGATTCAAAGAGATGTTCGGAGATGAACATCCGTTCAGACACTGATGTTTGGAGATACTTGGAGTGCCAATAGAGAGAGAGCAGATGTGTAGACATGGGCAGAGCACAGCAGACATTGCCACTTGCCTTCCCTTGAGATGCTAAGCCAGCCAAAACCCAGAGCTGTGTCCCGGAGGAACTAAGTGAAGGCCCACAGACACTTAAGAGAGGAAACCACAGGAAACAGAGGTTGAAAGCAATGGAACCTAGGAGTGAGGGACCAGGAGAAACAGGGGTGTTCCAGACGGCATCAGCCTTTCTTGAGTGGAGGCAACCTCTGGTTGGTGCCTTAATTTGGACATTTTTTCATTACTAGAACTGTAAACTTGTAACTTATTAAATTTTCTTTTTAAATGCCATCCATTTCTGGTATATTACATTCTGGCAGCTTAAAAAACTAATACAGCTCCCCATTAGGACCAACTGAAGAATTTAAAAATGCTTGTGCCCAGGCCATGTTCCTGATAAATTAAATTTTCTGGGCCTTGGAGTGATTTCAGTGAGTGGCTAGGGTTAAATCCACTATACAACGTGGCATATAGAAAGCACATGTTAAAAACAGCACAAAACTAAAAACAGAAGAGAGAAGTCAAAGCCTGCCTCTGGGGGTGCATCCATAACTAGAAGAAAGACGTTTGGAAGTGTGGGAATGGCCTCAGTGGTGCTAATGGCAACTCTTGAAAGTGTGGGCAAAGGGGCCCCTCTCCCCCGAAGCATCTACCTCTCCAGGGCACGTCTCAATAATAGCACAGGGTGCTGCCAAATCCAACAGGAAGCAGGACACTGAGTGCCAAAGCAAGATGTCTCAGGATTAAATTCCTTGCGTTCAATTAAATATGTGTGGGCACCATTTATTTCTCAACTGGCATTCCTCAGAACAAACAACCCTGCAATTGGAAATCACTTCCTCTCCTTCCCACACAACTTTGGTATCGTCCCCTTTTGCAAGCTCCAAGTTTGCAAACATTTCAGAGACTGCTAGGGTTACAAAGCTGCCTAATGGCAAGGGGGCAGGGGCCTCTGTCTGCAAGTTTTCCTGTCCTTTGCATGGTCTCCCAGGCACCAGCCCTAGCCCCTTACTCCTGACTGGTTCCATATTTCACTTGCCCTGCAAAGCTTCTAGAGAAATGATGTGTTTATTAAAGAAGCCAAATATTACCTTTACAGCTTTGCAGATGAACAGAGGCATTCCAAATAAGTAGGGAGATTATTGCTACAGGTCTTTGACCTGTAAAGGATGAGATTGCTTGAAAAAAAAAGACAATGAAATGAATGCTTAACATTTTGTGAAATATGAAAATTCTCTGACTTGATGGATTTACAGTTGTCTCATAAAAAGAAAACGAAGAAAGATCTGTAGGTTCACTTAGTTATATCTAGTTTATTGGTTTAAGAAAACATATACCCATACTTCGCATGCTTTTTTTCACACATCATCCAGCATTGCCTCAAAAAATTAATCTGAAAGGGGAAATTTTTGGTTGTATATATGTTACTAGAATTTAAAAAACAATGAGAAAATAAAACAAAAACACAAGACATAGGACTATAGAACACAAACAATAAACCTTAGCATAAACCAGGGACTATAGTTAATAGTATAATTATAATACTATTCTTTCATCAAGTTTAACAAAGTTAACCACGCTAATAATGTAAATTGTTAATAATGGGGGTATAAGACAGTGTATATGGACACTCTATTTTCTGCATGATGTTTTTGCAAACCTACAACTTTAATAATAATACAAAAAAATTAATCATCTGACACAGCCCTCTGGCTGATTTAGGGAATGTAAAAATCATTCCCTGACTACCCTCAGGGACTGGTAAGATAAATGGGCAGATTGGGGGCAGGCCAGATGTGGAGCTGAACCTGTGTCCTACTTCCTGTCAGCTGTGTGACTTTAGACAAAGGGCTCACCCTTCATGAGGCCCAGATTTCAGATCTGTAAAGCAAGAATAATACTATTCACCTCATACATTGTTGAAAGGATTAAATGAGTGTTTTAGTTTCCTAGGCTACTTCAAAAAATACCATGAAATGGGTTGGCTTAAACAATGGGACTTTATCAGCTTATAGTTTAAGGCCAGGAAAATGTCCAAATCAAGGTGTCATCAAGGCCGTGCTTTCTTCCCGAAGTCTGGCTGCTGGCGACCCTTGGCTCCTCTGCCACACGGCAAGGTGCATGGTGGCCTCTCCTGGTCTCTCCCTTCTCTTCTGTGTCTGTTGACTTTAGCTTCTCACTTCCGTGCCCTTCTTTGTATTCATTCCATTATAAAGGACTCCAGTAATAAGATTAGACCAATCCTGAATGAGGTGAGTCATACCTTAAATGAAGCAGCTGCGTCAAAAAGTCCTACTTACACTGGGCTCACACCCACTTAGGATTAGACCTAAGACCATGTTTTCTGGGGTACATACAGTTTCAAACCATAGACGTGAGTAATGTCTGTAAAGTATTTAGTAGTGGGTCGGGTGTTCAGTGTCCATCACACATAGTTGCTATCATCATCATCATCATCATCATCATCATTATTCAAAAAAGATAACATTCCTTTTTTCTCAATGAGCTTAAAAATCTTATTGGGGAAAAAATCTTACTGCGGGAAGGATTAGTGTATGAAAAGGTTGGAAAATAACACAATTAGAATATAATTAAATTCTTAACGATAAGACAGATAAAGGAAAAGTTCTAGATTAATGTCCTAACTGGTTGATTAGTTCTGGAACTACCATCAATGGCTGTGTGACCTTGGGTAAGTTACTTAGCCTTCCTGGACCTCTTATCTCCTTATCTGTACTATGCAGGCATTAAAGTATACTAGGTGTTTACAACTTCTAAGAGTCTGAGCAATGATAATCCACAAACTATTTTTAATATTTTAATAAGCTAAATAAAATTGTAGTTGTACCACAATAAAGCTTCTCAGATTAACTAACCTTCAAAAGTGTTTATTTTTATAGGATTTAAAACACATCTCTTTAGAATAATGTTAATTTCCATGGAGATGAGAAATTATAGTCAACCATGACATTGCAGGAATTTATAAGAGAGATAACATGGATTATTGGTTATTAAAAGGTTGGAAACTACTGGAGGGTTAAGTAGTTTTTCAATATCCTTCCAATTTGATTATTTGATGAATTTAACATGTCAAATTAAAAATCAGTGAAATGAATTTCCAATTTACTCTCATTTCTCCCAGAATCCCAAATAAAAACCTCTCATTCTAACAGTGATCACTTGTTCAATCTAATACTTATCTCCCTACCCATGCCGCCCCTCCCAAGCCTTGAGCTCTCTTAGGAGCCCTAGCCAGCTTGAAACCTAAGCTACTGCAGGACTTCAGCTCACCAACAGCGGGCTACTTCATCGCATTTAGCTCATTTTCTGACTTTGTGTCAATTTCGTTCTCTCTCTATCAGGATCTGAACTCCTCTAGGGTTGATCATTGTTTTAGATCCATTTCCCAGCACGCACTTTGTATAAAAACCCTCTAATTCTAATTTAATAAATTGAATCACTACATACACAACTTGCATCTTCAAATTATATTTTTTGAGAAGTTCTCAGCTCTGAGAAAAAGAAGGGTTTTTTGAACTGTATTTGTAGACATTGAATTAAGTAACGATGCAAATAGGGGCAGATATTGAAAAGGAAACAGAAGTTCAGATAGAATGTCACTTGGAATTGTAAAATATGTATTTGCATTATGTAACCAAGATTGTATTAAAAAAAAACGTACATGTGCGATTAAATTTAACATAAGAAATCTTAGGAGTGGATACCATGACAATTAGGACAATTTCAAGCATGTCGGATTTAAATTCACACTATTCTTCCATATGCTGCAGGTACATAGAATAGATTAAATGCATCTTTGTGTCGTGTGAAATGCGCTTTTTACAGCCCTGCTGGTCCATTATGAGTCAGTGTGAGATTTTATCAGATTTCACAATTGCTCCTCTGTGAACAAGAAGGCGTAATTTTTCTGTGCAAGGGAAGAGAGTTTTGGTAACTCCCTTGAAAGAAGGCATTGTTGTTTTTCAACACTTGATCCACTATTTCTTTCACCACTGAGTGACATTTTTTTTAACTGTTCCTTCTGACCATGGATACCCTCCTATTTTTATACATTGGAACTTTTCATTGTTAGCTCTCTCTTAATTCTTTTCATCCAGTGCTCAGTGTTGGAATAATATATGTGTAATTATTTTGCAAGAGATTTAAAGTATTTCCAATGTTTTTCCTACAATCTCTGCCATTTCCTCAAACTAAGCTTATTAGTATAATTCCTCACAATGAAAAATAAATATAATAATAAGTTAATATGTTGGATGAGAAACATGACTGCTGAAATTTGTATAGTATACTAAGTTGGGAAGATTGGAACAAAATTTAAAATGAACTTAAAATATGAAACCCAAAGATCTAAAGATGCAGCCTCCTTCTGGGGCTGAGGCTTCCCTTGGCATGGTTGGCTGAATTGGGAAGGGAAGATCACCTACTCAGTTGTGGCTCTAAGAGCTAGGGTTGAGGGCTCAGCCCATGTGGTCAGGAGAAAGGTTGCACATGGGGTGTTGAGCTTGAAACTGAATATATGGAGGAAAATGGGAGTCAGGCCTCTCACTGTTGGTGAAGAAAGTTACAAATACAGAAAGGGGGAAAGCCAATTACTGCCTGTTACTATCCAAAACTGGAGTGTCCATTTACTGTCCAGTTCTTGAGCAAAATTTGCAGTATTAATGTAACTCTTGAGTTGTTTTCATTTTTAAAGCTAGCTGTAGATACATGAAGATATAGATATAAGTAGGTACAGATAAGATGGGGATATGTATAATGCTCACACCTAGCATCCAGATGTTTTTTAAATTCTGTTTTTTCAGGACTCTTTGGAGAAATGGCTGATTCCAAGGCTAGGCAGAGAAGTTCAAGATGAGTCAAGAATCTCTTATTGAGTCAGATGGTGTGATGGTTAATTTTATGTGTCAACTCGGCAAGGTTATGGTGTTCACCCATCTGGCCAAGCAAACACTAGCCTGACTGTTCTTTTGTGGATTTAAATCACCAGTCAGTTGGTTGCATCTATAGCTGATTCCATCTACAATGAAGAAGGAGATTGCCTTCAGCAACAGAGGAATCTCTTCATACAATCAGCTGAAGGCCCTAATGGCAGAACTGAGTATTTCAGCAGTCACAAAGAAGAATTTCTATCTCTACTTCAGCCAGTCAAGTTCTCCTGGGGAATTCAATGTTACCACCTAATTTATGGCCTGCCCAATGAATTCAGACTTGCGGATCCTCCCTTAATATTTACATATATATGCTGCCCATTCTATTTCTCTGGAAACCCTGACTAATAGAGATATTTAGAAAGTGCTCAGAAGCCAGCTTGAATGAACTCTCACTGGCCAAATCTGGGACAATTTGAGCATCAAAATAAATAATGAATGTGATGGATTATAACCCATTGAATAAAATAGAAAACCATGGATTCGTAAAGATATTAATAGATACATAGATAGATAGACTGATAGAATGATAAATAAAAGGAGTAGCAAGGAAAGCTCTGCCATATAGTAGAAGGAATGAAGGAATTATTACCAAATTATTATCATTTGGCAAACTAGGTTGTAATAATCCATTCAGGCAACAATTATCAATGGATGTCAAAATTAGTAGGTGAAAATTTGATGAGGGTCAGGATATCTATATTCTTAAAGTATATCCCATCAAAATAATGGTAATCACTTATTAATAAATAAGTCCCAAATACTATTAATTAACTCTGCAATGGGGAGAGCCAGCAGGCATCATCTCAACCAGGTGGTGAAAGGTAACGGCACCCATCATGGGGCAAGGTGATGTCACACGCCTCCAAAGCCACATGGAGCCCAGAGTAGAGCACTCCATCACTGCGGGCCTTCCTGCCTCGGTGGGCCAGGAGAAAAATCGAACAAGCCGAGGCTGACCTTTCCCCAAAGGAACAGTCCTGTGCCCATAAAAGCTGTCAAGAAACACAAAGGAAACATAAGAAGGAAAAAAACAATAAACACATAAAAAACAAGGGAAGATTGAAGAGCTGTTTCAAGTAGAAGGAGACGAAAGAGACTAAATGCAGCATGTGTTCTGGCTGGGGTCTCCAACTTATCACGACATAGTTGGGATGATCAGTCGGACTTGAATGTGGTCTGTGCATTGGATGATGATGCTTTACCAATGAAAATTTTCTGACATTGAGGGCTTCTATGGCTATTTTTAGGAAATAAACATTTCCTAAAATGTTTCTGACATTGAGGGATTTTACGGTTATTTTTTAGGAAATAAACATTGAAATGTGAAGAAAGAGGTAAGGGATGGGGCACTATGTCTGGTACTTACTCTTGGATGGTTTGGAAAAATATTATGTGTCTTAAACAGAATAATTAAAAAATGTGATTTTAGATGTGTTGTTTGTGTATAGACAAAGAGAAAGAGAAAATGTGGTTAAATGCAAACTATTGAGGAATCTGAGTGTTACACAAGGGTTGTATAGGTTACACAGGAGCTCTTTGTAGCATTCCTGCAATTTTTTTGTAAGTTTGAAACAATTTCAAAATAAAATATTAAAAAAATTGATGAACCTCAATGCAAACAATATAGTAAGCAAATAAATAAATTAGACTGGGAATTAATAAATGTATAAGAAATGGTTCGCCCTAAAAGAACTTCCTAAAGCATAATATATAAGAAAACTTCATATGTAATAAAAATTGTTTTGTGAAGATTTGTAATCTGTTGATGAATAACAAGAAATATATTGGCAGAAATGAAAATCAAGAGCCATCAGAGGTTAGGCATAAAGGGAGAAGTTCTTCATTGCAACTTCATTACCAAAACCACAGAAGGTTATTTTTCCTTCATTCTAATTGGAATATATTGAGGTGTGGAGTCGTTGGAGAAAACGTCATTAGACTTGCTTTAAAAAATTAAATATAATTATTTTCTAACTTTCCTGAGAGATCCAGGACAAAACCTGCTGGGCTTACATCATCATGCCATCACTTGACCAGCCCTCTGTATGTGTTGGATCCTGCCCATGGTAATGATTGGAAACGGACATTCTTAATGTTTTTCCACCTTAAGCAGCATCTGATGTAGGGTCGATTGAAAGTACACAGCATGCGGATGCAGAATGAGGGGGAGAGTGCTCTCTTCTCCCTGGGAGAAAGGCAGTGCGGGGACTGCGTCCTTCTCAAAGGACTCACACTCATTTAAATCCAACAACCACAGATGACCTGGTGCATTTAGCTCAAAATAAATACGCTCTATAGCTGCTGTTCTCACAGTGTGGGCCCCACACCTGGGGACTTGTTAGAAATGCCCATTCTCAGGTCCCACCTGCAGCTACTGCATCAGATATCCTGCAGTCTGAGTTTTAGGAAGTCCTCCAGGAGGATCGGCTGCAAGCTGAAGTTTGGAAATCACTGGCAACTCATTCACTCAGCAAATCTGAAAGAACTACCATCTGTTAGGAAATATCAGGCACCTGTGTCTCCTTAGAAAGGGGACTAATTCTCAATTTCCTCACTGCTAAAAGCCTTCAGAAAGAATACCATCATTTACTGGCTGGAGCTCTTAAAGAAGTGCTTAATAGCACCATAAATAAAAATTTTAAAACAATTAAAGAGCCTCCAGAAGCTCTTTTTATCCTCTGTGATCCTCCAGATGCATCAAGGACTTGCCACTTGGCTATTATAATTTTCTATCTATCACGATAATAAGGTTCTTGTTGGCAGAGTTTGCTTTTGGGACTCAAATGCCTGTCTTTTCATGGCACCACGGAATGACTCCTAAAGGCTTTTATATAGTGCTTGTAACGTGAATGCACCCTGTTCACTAAAGGAATACAGCTCAAGGCTACCTGCAGCCCAGCAAGTGCAGAATTCTTCCAAGAGGGCAAAGAGAGGTGGGGAGTCCATCTTAAATTTAAGATGAAGCAGGACTGGGCAGTCTGGACAATCTCCCAAGGCATGTGGGAAGGAAGAGGAGTGGAGGGAAGCAGAGGAGCAAAGGCTGCTTCTAAATTCCTCATCCACCTGGGATGTGAGTGGAGGTGGGCTTTCAGAAAAAGTGCTTTTGCCTGCTGCCCCCACACACCTGAGAGAGTCAGGGGCTGTCCATGCCTGAGGGGCAGAAAAGACACAAGAGCAGGACAGTCACGTTTCCTTCCCTGTTTCTAACACAGAGACCTCGCTCTTGGGACGGCAGCGGCCTGAGACTCAGCATTCCCCTGGAGGACAGCCCCCAGGTGGCTCACTCCCAACCTGAGCCCCAAGACCACCCAACAGTTAAATGGTGGGCCATTAACTGGCTGAAGCTCTTAAAGATGTCCTTAATAGGACCATAAATAAAAATTTTAAAACAATTAAAGAGCCTCCAGAAGCTCTTTTTGGGGCCCAGTGCCCTGAACTTCCCTGTGCATGGACTCACCAGGTAGGATACAAACCCAGACCCAACAGCACTTCCTGCCCACCACCCCCCACCCCCACCCCGTCCCAATCCCTGATGTCCATCCCACAGCTGCTCCCTGGACTCCAGTGGCCTTTTTTCTTAGCACTTAGCGCATTTTTTCCTCCCCTTTCTAAGGCTGGCTACCCTAACCATGCCTTCCAATGGCGGCTTCTATAAACCCGCCAGCAACCTTTTGAAAGAGAGCTGCCCTGAGTGCCTTGGAGGTGAAAAGAAAGGGACACAAGATGTCTCTGTTTCTAGGACTGCAATAGCAAATCACAACCAACTGGGTGGCTTAAATTAACACACATTCATTGTCTCCCAGATCTGGAGGCTAGAAGTCTAAAACCGAGGTGTTGGCAGGGCCATGCTCCCTGTGAATCCTGGAGCCGGGGGTGGGCCTGCCTCGACTCTCCCTGCCTTCTGGTTGTGGGCAATCCTTGGGGGTTCTTGGCCTGTAGATGCACCACTCCAACCTCTGCTTCCACCATCACAAGGCCTTCTCTCTCCTGTCTGTCTGTCTGTCTGAGCCTCTTTCTCCTTCCCATAAGGACAGAGGTCATGACCTTACTTTAACCCCACTAATTCCGTCTGCAGTGACCCTAGTTCCAAATGAGCTCATGTTCACAGATATTGGGGATTAAGATTTCCATGTATCTTCTGTGGGGACACAATCCCACCCAGAACACAAGCTTTAATGGGAATTTTGCTATATTCGTCAGTCAGAAAGATATACCATTTCTTGCCTATGCTACAGCTGGGGAGAGTGAGTTCAGTTCAGTTAATTAAATTCATCCTCTTTGCGTCCACTGTTCTGAACTATTTGCTTTGACTAGAACATCTTTTTACCTCTGATTCTTTACACATACCATTCCATCATTATCAACAACATCATAGCTCAAAGGTATGGAATATTTACTATGAGCCCAATGCATTTATAAGAATATTACATCTACATGCTCATTTCATCCTCACAAAACCTTATTAGGCAGTTAATAGTGATAGGTCCATTTTGAGAGCTATCTAAAATAGCTTGTGCAACTTGCTCAAAGGCCTATAGGGAGCCCGTGGCGGGATAAAATTCACACCTGGTGGCCGTGATAGTGGCGCTGCCCCAGCCGCAGCCCTGCCCTGGTGGGCTCTGACTCACCCTTGGGCTCAGAGCCTTCTACTCCAGGAAGCCTTCCATGCTCCCAATCTGTGCTCTGTCTTCAGCCCCCCACAGCACCCTCCACCCCCATCTCCTAGCAGTAAGGAGGAGATGAACATGACCCACCTCTTGCTTCGGGTCCTGAGCTGTGCTGAGGAGTGGTACGTATGCAGAAAAGCGGGGGTCATGACGCATTCTTAATACTTTTTTGCCTTCGGGAGCGCTGCATTTTTATACTTCAGTACGTTGTGCAATAAATTGTGGTTGTAGCTGTGTTGATGAAATGTGCTGAAATTGGTTGAATTCTCTCTGATTATCTCAGGTCATGAAGTGTTCGGAATAAGAGTAGAAAAACCCTTAAAAGGTGGATTATACAGGTTTGTGGCGATCATGTATGAGCACTGGCATTCCTTAGCTGTTGGAAGCTGGGCTCCTTGGCTCCACATAAACATTGGATTTAGAGTTGGGAGAACAGGACTCTAATCCCAGATCTACCTGTCATTAGTGTGGGACTTTGACAGGTCATTTAAAATTCTCTGAGTAACGATTTCTTTTATTTAAAGAGCTTTTCTAGTCCTAAAACTACATGATTATGCTTCAAAAATAGTTATTAGGAATGTGAAATGAGTAGGAATATGAAATGCTAACTCTGGAAGAGAGCACAGCAGATGAGAATAACCCATTCTTACACAGAACAAATTCTTTCAATCTCAATTAAAAAAAACAAAAAGCATGGCCTGAAAGGCAAAAGAAAATGTGTTTACAAATGACTTCTTTTTGGTGCCTCTGCATTTGGAGTACACTCAGAAAGCAAAAGAAGAAAAAAAAAGAACCTCTTGGGCCCATTTAGCAATAACCCCAAAGGGGCTGACTGTGCACATTTTCGAGCCTATGATTTTATCGGCCGCGTGATCCCAGCTGACAATGGCAGATTATCAGACTTGGTGTTTCACAGAGGTGTGCACAGCATGCTAAGCTCTGCTCTCCCACAGGCCCACTGTCTTCTTCCTTTTTGAATTTCATGTACACTTTCTCTCCTCCCCTTGAGCCAATATTCCGGAAACATCTGTAAAACAAAAAATGCCAGTCCTGGCTTGGACAGATTGCTCTCTCACAGGCAGGATTTTAGGAACCCTTCTGTGTGTGACAGGGATTTGTTTTGCTTTTAATGTATTCGATAGTGGAGAAATACCAAACCAAACCCTTGTGGCGCGATCCCAAAGTTTCAGTAGAGTCCTAAAAAGCCACAGGATGGAATGCATTATAACAGTGAGATTCGGGTTATATATGTGCAACATAGGACACTGTCATTAAAAATGGACTTTATGCAGGTGAAAATGCTTGAATTTATTAGCAGGTCATGCAGTCAGATGAACTGCCAACTAAAATACACTATTTTTCCCGTGCAGTACTAAAAGAAGGGAAAGCCACTGGGGACAGGTAGCTAGCATTAGGTAGCACAGCACCTCTGCAAGCTTGGCGAGAGCCAATTAACTCCAAATGTCACAATCCATAGAGGTTTCTGAGGCTTTGCTTTCGGAAGGCCCAAAGCCACAAATCCATCCAGTCAAAGAATGTAACTGGGAGTTCATCGCTGTGTGAATGATGGGCAGAATTACTCACTTTCTGCATGGATATTGCTACCATATAAACAGAGTTGAATCACAATATTTTTCAGTTCTCAACTGTCCCCTGTTTGTGGAAGGCAGGGTTTAGGATTTTGGGGGGACCGATACGTAGAATAAACTTTGAACTCTTAACAAGCTCGAAATTTATCTGGAGAGAAAGCATTCTGAAAAAGAACTATAGTAATCTTTAATACTCTTTGAGGATTTATTGTTTGCTGGGCACTGTGAGTGCTAAGTGCTTTCCATGCATTATTTTATTTAATCCTTAAAGCAACCGGAGAGGCAGATGTTTCTTCGTGACCCCCTTTAACAGCTGAGGAAATTGAGGCTTGGAGATGGGAAGTACCCGCCCCGGCATCCCACAGCAGAGCTGAGAATTGAGGCGTGACTGGCTTCAGCTCCTTAATGAGTTCTAGGGACACTAGTCAAATGTAGTGCAGATGGAATCCTTGTGCTTTGAGAAGGAAGTAGGGCTCATTAATAACTGCACTTTGGAGATGAAGTTTGAGTGTTTTTCATTGATCAGAATGGTCATACAATATTATTAAGGAACCTCATGAGGAGGTTAAAATAAAGTAGTGAGTATATTTAATGCCAATTTCTCCCACCAGCTCTCCTTTTTACAATGCACCCTTCCTCCCCAGCCACATTCCTCTACTTCTGTCCCTATTCCACGTTTAGACTTACTGCCTGAAAAACCTGAAATAAATGGAAGAAGTATCTATGTGGAGTTGAATTCTGTCCATCTCACTTGAAGAAGTGGCATTGGGTGAATAGAGGGATGTCTCTTCTGAGTTATTCTCCCCCAGCCCTGCCGTGGCTGCTTCCTTCGCCCGGGTCCCTCCGCTGGGTAGGCCCTGGCGATCCAGGCAACGAGCTGCTCTCTGCCGACACCTTCACCACCACCCCAAGTTAGGTCCCCCTTTGCAATCTGTGGCAGCTTTCTGCTCTGTTCCCTCTACCTAGACCAGGCTGAGTGGGTCTTATTTAAGGGCTATTCCCATCCCTGGGCTCTGCAATGAATCTCCTTCCTTCCTTCAACCTCCCTTCACTCTGCCCACATCTGCCCAGCCTTCACGTCGCCCTGTGCTGCCCACCAGACCCCACTCGTTTCCTCTGCGACATTGCCAGCCTTCACTCGGCAGCCTCTCCTTCTCCTCCCTTTGTCTTAGAGCCTCCCGGATCTGTGTGATACTTGCTCTTTTTGGCCCCGTGCCCCCGAGCATGCCAACCTCAGACAAGCTGTCAGGCTGGGGCATTTATTTCAGGGCCCTTTCCTCTTGCACGTCGGGTGGGTGGTTCAGTCCCAGCATTGTTAGGCGCCCACATTGAATGTTAGATTTTAAACTTCTAGGGAGCAGGAACCCTGTCTGCACTACTTCCTGTTAAAGTGTTTTGAGCTACACTGTGTGTATTTGGGCAATCGAATTCTATTTGTCTATTAGAATCAGGGGAGCACAATTTAAAGAAAAACAAGATAATACTAATTTTTGGACCGCCTTTATGGAATTCATTTATTTTTCTTTCTGCCTTTTGGCTAGCTTACGGGAGTTTTGTAATAAGAGTCACGCAAATTCTAAATCATTGAATAGAATGATCTGAAGTGGGGAATATTCCAGATTACATTCATTCTAAAATAAAAATAGTCGTATCACTTTCAAGAACGTATGGTGCTATGAATCATTTATAAAGTATTAACAATATTTGTTCAAGGAGCCACACCATATTAGCTTCACAGTCAGGAGGCCCTGTGCTATGCTGTGCGCAGAAAGACCTTCATTTGAATCCCAGTTTTGCCATCCAGGAGCTTTATGTCCCTGACCAAGTCCTTCATCTTTCAGCCTGCACATGTTTTAACCCAAATCAGTGCTGAGGATTTGGTGAGAATATTTAAATAAAGCCCTTTTAACATGCACGTGTTGAGTCCAGGATGAGCTTTCCAGAATTGCAGCTGATATTAATATTTTAACTTAATTTGTGAAAATATGCTTCAAGGGTTTTTGAAAAGCACTTAAACATCTGTTCCTTCCTATACTCTTGATTACCTTTATAATTTACTCAGCAAACTCTTTTCCACACTTCTTGTCTGAATGATCTATACACTCATCTTTAAGAGATTTAGGTGCGTCTGGTGACATAAGAACGAGAGAACCTTTTCTGTGCTGCTTCCTCAGCCCTGCTTCTCCTAGAAGTCTCTGCTGTGCAGGAGCGGGTCATGGGGGAGCAGGAAGGCAGTGGTTTTGTGCCTCTCACTGCCCAGCCCTGAGTGTGGGAAAGGGGGGCTGACGCTGTAGAGGCAGGCGGGGTTCGGCTCGTTTCCTTTCCCCCCATTCCAAGTCACAGCCCACAAACCCAGCCGCAGGAACAGCAGAAATGATGACTTATGGAAGCGCCTCACATGAGAGAGATAAGATATGTGGATTAGAATTCATTCCCGTGCCAGAGACCACCAGTGTAGACACGCAGAAGGCACGCACTGTACCAGAGAAGAAATGACTGTGGAACGCTGCTGGGTCTCCCTTTGGCAGGGTAGGTTTATTCCAGAGAGCTGTGGAAAAGGTCTGTGCGATCCCTGAGGATTTCCACCTAGCGAAGGAGGGTTGGGGATCTTGTTTCCAAGGGTTTAGGATACCACAGCTGGGAGAACAATTTGGATTAGTGCCAAGCAAGAGATTGGGAATGGTGTCTGGTGGTGGGATGAGTTTATATTTTTCCAGAGTGGCAACTTCTTCCCAACTGGGTCACAACGATCTGAACTCCACCACTGCTGGGTGATGAGACTTGCCGAGGACATTACCAAGAAGGCTGGATGCATTGTTTGTGAGAAAACGATATTTCAGGCGCTGAAAATTCTTGATTATTATTTATTTGGTTCATTTGTTTATTTACATCTGTGCTACGAAAACCACTGAAGGTAAATAGCCATTATTAGTAAAGTTTCTGAAATGTACAAAATCTTTCAGTGCCCTTTAGAAGAAGCAAACATTCCCATGCCTCAGCTGAGCATCCAGTGGGTTCCCAGAATCACTGATTTCCAATACGGCCTTCTCCCTACTCCAGAGCAACTTTTCTAAAAGGGAAATCTAGTCATGCCATTTCCCTATTTAAAAGCCTTAGATGGTCCCCATTTGCTTATAGATGAACCTAAGCTACTGCACCTGCAATCCAGACCCTTTGAGAGTCAGCCTCTGCCACTGCAACAGCCTCAGCTCTCACTGTTTTCCCTACTGCCCCTGTGCCACATTCCTGTGGACCAGCTCACAGGTGCGTGATTGTGCCTAGAGCTTTCTATGAGCTATTCCACCTAACTGAAATGCACACACCTTGCTTCTCTCCTCTTGGCCAACCTGGGGATGTTCCATTGCTTCTCCAGAACACAGTTCAAGCATCACTTCCTCTCTCAGCACCCCCTACCCAACCACAAAACTGCCCTTTTCACCTTTGTACCACCACCAGAGCTTTACAGTCTTCTCTGACCAAACGTTGCCTCCCATCTTTCCTACGGATTGAGCTCATTGAAGGAAGACTGGCCACGATAGTGCCTGCTACTTAGTAAGTTCTCCAAAAGTGAGTGCTGAATGAATGATTAGGTGAATAAAGAATGAATTGGATTTTGGAATATATGCTCTCACATATATAACTGATGATTCCTGCTGTGGTGGTTTGAAGCTAATGTTCTCCAGAAAAGCATGTTTTCAGTCTAATCCACTCCTGTGGGTATGAACCCATTGCAAGTAGGACTTCAGCTCAGGTGTGACCCACCTCATTCAGGATGGGTGTTAATCCTTTTACTGGCATCCTTTATAAGAGAATGAAATTCAGACAAAGACAGAGAAAGCCACAGAAGCAAAAAACTAAAAGCAAATAAACCTGGAAGAGAAGGGAGAGACCAGCAGATGCTACCATGTGCCTTGCCGTGTGGCAGAGAATCCAAAGATCACCAGCAGCCCATCTTAGGGAAGAAAGCATCACCTTGATGAAACTTTGGTTTGGGTATTTTTCTGACTTCAAAATTGGAAGCAAATAAATTCCCATTGTTTAAACCATACCATTTTGTGGAATTATCTTTGAACAGCCCAGGTAACTAAAACGCTAGCCAATAATTTTCATCAGTACATATTTCATAGACTCTCTCCATCCCTTCCATTTGTGATACTGTTGCAGGTTTCTGGGAATCACAAATAAACCAGAACTGATGATTTATCATATTTTCTCTAGGGCTCATCCGGCTTCCTGTGCTTTGGCTGCCTAGTAGTTTGCCCACTAGTCAGAAAAATTTGAAATTGGGAAGTGTTGTTGCTGAGTGTTACTATTCTAGACCAGTCATCTCAGCCTTGAGACTTAGAAATCATCTCATCTAAAGACAATGGAGCTACTACAACTAGCTCTCCTGGCATTCAGCCAGGGTGTGAATTCCTCAGGAATCAAAGGATGCCCAAGGCTTGGGTCTGGGGGGTAGAAAGCTGTAGAAAACAGTACACATGCTTGAGAAAGAAGAATATCTTATATGTCAGAAAGCAAGGTAAAAATTTACAGATTTAATGGATTTTTACCCATAATATGTCCCAAACTGAGTTCCTGGACTTCTTCTGCTCCAAAACTCCTATACTTTCCCTGACTTGATTACTGACAATTCTATCCTTCCATTTGCTCAGGTTAAAGTCTTTGCTGCCATCCTTGATTCTTTCATACTAAGCATCTAATCTCTAAGACAATCTGTTGACTTTCCCATCAAAATCTATCTGGTAAATCCTGAAACTAGGGGGACCAGCCTCTCCAAGATTTCCAACTAATTGCATCCCATTATCCATTCTCCATATGAAAAAGTCAGAATAGGCATTGCCTAAAGATCCCGATATATTGGGAGGAGGAGGAGTATAACATAGAAGATAGGATTTAACAAATGAGTGTGACTGCTGAATCACTATATTGATATTTCTTTCAGCCTCCAGTGTTTTGGAGCAGCTAGAAGAAAAAATCTGAAATAGTGGAATGGTAACCCATAACTCTGAAATCTGTTCTGTAACTACTCATTGAAATGTACTTTGAAAATTATTTTTTCTTTGATATATGTTATATTTCACAATAAAAACGTTTTAAAAAAAACACATCAGAAAGCACAGAAGTAGACTGCTAAAAAAAGGGGAAGGAGGAGTTAGAGAAAATAGGATTTAACAAATGAGTAAGACTGCTGAGTTGCTATAGTGATATTTCTTTTAGCTTCCAGTATTTTGGAGCAGCTAGAAGGAAGAACCTGAAACTGTGGAATGGCAACTCACACCAAACTATGAAATCTGTCCTGCAGCTGCTTGTTGGAGTGTACTTTGAAAATTACTGCTTTCTCTTTCTCTCTCTATGTGTGTGTGTGTGTGCGCGTTCTATTTTGCAATAAAAAAACATTTTAGGGTGGGCCACGGTGGCTTAGCAGGCAGAGTTTTCGCCTGCCATGCCAGAGACCTGGGTTCGCTTCCTGGTGCCTGCCCATGTGAAAAAAAAAACATTAAAAAAAAACCTGTCTAGGATTCAGTCTCCTCAAACTCTGCCATAACCAGGGTCCCCTTGCTTCACCCCCACCATATCTCACCTGGATTATTCTCATTTTCTTCTACCTGAGCATGTCCACAACCACCTGCTTCAGAATACTTTCAACACAAAGCCTGAGTGGTCTCGTTAAAAAACATGTCAGTTCATATCGCTCCTTTGCTTCAAAACCTCCCATTACAGACTGAATTGTGTCCTCCTGTTTCAGTTTACTAAAGCTGCTGGAATGCAATTTACCAGGATAGGTTGGTGTTTTCAATGGAAATGTGTGAGGTTACAAATCTCCAGTTCTAACATCATGAAAATATCCAAATTTAGACATCCAGAGAAAGATGCCTTGACTCTGAAGAAAGGCCAATGGCATCCACGGTTCCTCTGTCACAAAGTGTGGCAACTTCTGCTGGTCCTTCTCTCCAAAATGTCTCTGGGCTTCTGTGTGTCTCTGCTTGCTCCTCCAGGGAAGTTCTGTCTCTGAGCTCTCTCCAAAATGTCTCTGCCTTTTATCCTCTCATAAAGGACTCCAGTAAAGAGGATTAAGACTGTAAACTTGAATTGGGTGGGTCACATTTCCATGGAAACAACCTAATCAAAAGATCTCGCCCACAACAGGTCTGTCCCCATGAGAATGGAATAAAAGAACATAATCTTTTCTGGGCTACATAACAGATTCAAACCAGCACATCCTCCAAAAAGACTAACCCCCAGTTCCATAAATATGAGCTTATTTGGAAGTAGGATCTTTGAAGATGTTATTACTTAAGATGAGGTCAAACTGGATTAAGGAGGACCCTAAATCAAATATGACTAATGTTCTTGTAAGGAGAGGAAATTCGGACAGAGAGACAGAAGTTGATGTGAAGACTGAGTGAGAGATAGCCATGTGACAGAGGCAGAGATTGAGCTACAAGCTGCTGGCAGGCCATGACCAATGCCCTACAGAGTAGAGAGGAAGCATGGACTTGCCACACCTTGGTTTCCAACTTGTAGCCTCCAGAATTGTGAGTCAATAAATTTCTGTTGTTTAAGTCAATTGGTATGTAGTAGTTTGTTACAGAAGCCCTGGCAAACTAAAATACCTCCAATGGCTTCATATCTCATTCAGAGCAAAAAGTCAAATTCCACCTATGAGGGTCAACAGCCACATCGTCCACCTTGTGGGTGCACATCTCCTCCCCCTCCTGTCCCTTAAACCTCCAGGCATGCAGCTACTTGGAGCCCTTCGGCCTCTGCTTTGAGTCTTTTACCCTACTTGGATAAATCCCTCACTTTCTTCAGTTCTTTCCTTAAGGCCTTCTTCTCAGGGAGACTTTTCCTGGACACCTCCTCTCCACCCAGCATTTCATATCCTCTTTCCTTTTCCTCTTTAGTATTTTTTGTCTAGCACCCAAATTTGTCTTCTCTGTTCACTAGGGGCTGTGGCTGGGAAAGAAGAGAAAGAGAGAGGAAAAATCAAGATTAGCTGCTTGATTAAAACTTGTCAACTTGGCTGGTACACACTTGTCTGCACTCTCCTAGAAAGCCTGGCGGTCAGATCCCCGATGGGCCAGAAGGCAAAAGGTGAAGGAGAATTCACCGAACTATGTCAGCATCGAGAACCGTGTGTTCTAGTATGCAAATCACACCGTGATATTGTTGTACTTTACTTGAAGTGAAATGTCTACTCCTGTTTTTAAAAAGCAAGAATTTGAGCATTCGTGCAGATGGCCACAAAATGGTTATAGTCACAGAGTAGAAATTCCAAGGTAGTGTTCCCAAAGAGGTGACGAGGGCGAGCTGGGAAGGGGGTGGGTGGAGCTGACGTGGTGTGAACAACTCAGGGTGTCAGGATCGCTGCTGAGACCAGAACACTGCTGCCCTGGGCACCTTTAAGGATGTTTGCTTGGGGGGTTGGGGAATGGGAGGCTGAGAAATGTTTGCTGCCTTGTGTCCACCCAAGTAGCCAGTCAACAAGGTAGGGCTAGAGCCGCAGAGCGGCCCTAACTTGTCAGGGAGCTTGTGGGTGTCCTCCCTCTATGCTTCCTGCTTCGGGATGTGTTCATATCTGCTGTTCCATCCGCACTCACTGGTCACACTGCTGTCCACTTTTTATATGCTAAGGCAGCACCTTTGTGCTTTAGGCTTTGTACCACGTGATCTCTGAAAGGCTTTCTGCAACCTTGCAGCACTCACAGATTTGTGGAACACTGCACTATTCTTGAGCACTCTAACATAATGATGCTTTGCTAAGAGATGCTGCTTTCTCCTTTTCATAACTGATCTTTGAATGCCACCTAAAATCAGCTGCAAAAGAAGTTATTACAGTGGGAATTGGGGTGTATATTATAATTTTTGTCTGCAAAACTCAAAATCATTGACCACTACAAAGACCCTAAATCAGCTTTCAGTATTTGATTTGTGTATATGTACATGTGTCATAAAATTAAAGTTTTGTAAATCCATTGTCAAGTAGTCCATTGTCAAAGTTAATCCATTGTCAAATTTTGATTTGACTGAATAAACTAAGGGGAAGATTGAAGAATTTTATTTTTATTTAAGTCAAAGATTTTAAGGATAAACATGCAATGTTGTAATGCAGCATCTGTTAAAACTTTCCCAGGATCTCACCTCTTTATTTTAGCAAACATCCACTTTTTCCTTTCAACAAGTGTCTCACGTTTACTCATAGACTTTCCACTCTCCCAAGGAGAAGTCATAGATTTCAGTGTCTTGTTGGGAACAGACTTCTACTTGGGAAAGTCTCTGATGGGCTGCCTGTGGCCTAAGGACACACATTCTAAATTGCTCCAAAGAGAGCAATCAGGCCACCAATTGGGAATTAAAAATAAGGAAACAGATTTTGGTAGTAATGCTGAATAAGTTTGTCTAAATATGGAGCAGCATCATTGTAAAGTAGAGAGTTCCTTGTTTCTGGAAATGTTGAATCCCGTTTCGGTTGGCAGAGTCTGTGGATATCAAAAAGAACACTGCTCAGGTTCCCACACATCCAATTCTAAAATTCCATGGATCAACTGAAGATTGTCTTTTATCATAATTATGGAAATCTCTTTATCCTGAACTTTTGGCTACTGCTGTTTCAAACCTAAATGATGATCTTTGCCTTTTTTTTCTTTGTTGAGCTTCATTTGGTCCTCTGGGTAGTTCTCTCTGGTAATGAGATCTCCTGCCCTGGAGAAAGTCCCAGAAGTCCCATGCTCACCTGCCAGGGCTCCTGGAGAAGGCATTCTTGGCCTGGTAAGGTTGTAAGAAGAGAGAAAGAAATGAGTTGGTATTGAACAATGGGCCAAGCACTTGGTATCTGTTCTTTCATTGAAATAGCCCTCTAAGTTATATATTGTCTCCATTTTACAAACGAAGAAACCATGGCTGAAATTTTTTAAATGTCCACAAGGCCAAACAGAAACTGCACATGGTGCTGTTGAGATTCACTGCCAGGCTCACATCCACACGTGGCCTCCTCCTGCAACCCTTCCATTCCCATACCAGGTGCCTGCATAGGGAGGCTGATTGGATGTGGCTATTAAATTGATCAATCAAGCAATCAGTTCTTTTAATAATCTAACTGATTTTTTTCATTAAGTTAACATCTTTGATTTAACTTGCAAAACCGGACAGTTGTTTTGAGGTCTCATAGAAAAATCCAAAGACATCTCTTACTCTCAGGTGACAATGAGATGAACTACTTATGGACACACATCAGATTGTTTGATGACTTTTAAACAAAAATATATAGAATGTGTGTGTGTGTCTGTGTGTGAGTGTGTGCTGAGCAATGAAAAGAGGAGAGAAGACAGATGGAAAGGGGCCGATGGAGAGGCCAACAAAGACAGCAGAGCGAATTCTTAAATCCTTAAAATCAGAAAATTTTCAAGTTGGAGAAGACCTTAGCATTTACATTTGCCCTGTCACAGTACCAATGAGTGAGCTGCACCCAGAGAGTTGAAGAATGCGCCCCCCGGGCGTGCCTCATTGATGGCAGTGCCAACAGGCCACCTGTGTCTGATACCTCACCCAGAGTCTTCTACCCCCGGGACAACCTGCCCTAATAAATGTGGGACCCCAAAGGAGATGAAACAAAGGCCTGCCAGAGACACCCTAAATTAAAGTCAGTGCAAAGTCATTTAAGTCACTGAAATTGCTGACCTGCCAAAGGGTCCTGGGGTGTGTCCAAGTTTGTATTTAGGGCTCTAAGTCAGGCTGTTTCAGTATTTCTAGATGAAGAGGGGACTCTCTCACTAGGAAAGCAGCAAATATCACTAACAAAGATGTTATACCTATCTTGGCAATAAAGATTGATGAAGTAAATATTTGCATGCTTTGGTTCTGCTCTTCCTTGGGATTCTGGACCAGTCATACCCTTAGGAGGTAAAGAGTGATAGATTGTTGGGACTCTTCCATGATACGGCTCTCCCACAGAGAGGCAAGTTTATAAGCAGAATGTTTTATCTCTCAAAAAAAGCAACCCTTACTTTGCTTCTCAAGGGAAATAAAGCCAGCATTTGATTTGTCTTCTACAGTGTGTTCAGCCATCGTATACTTTGCCCTGCTCTGTGACAGCTGAGTGACTCTAAGACTACACTAACTCATTTCTTTCCAAGTAACTAAAGACCCATTTCCAGGACTCCCTCCTCTGCATCTCTAGTCTCAAGCACAACTCTCACTTTTAAAGGGATTTTAGATTAAGTATTCAAAAATATGGAGCGAGCTCTGTAAGGACTGCTTTAAGAACTGCCACATTCTTGTCTTTGAGGACCCATGATTAGTAGAATAATTTACTTGTAACTTTCTTTTCATAAGATAGGAGTTGCTTGTCAATGTCTTACATTCTCTGTCTACATACTCTTTGGCTCACAAGCCTGGTTACTGCTTCCAGAAAACGCTGACTCACATTTCCATTGGGCAAATCCAAGTTGACTTGACATGTTGTGTCTCAGCCACCTAATTGCTGCTTTTGGTGGATGAGGTCCCAGGTTTGAACCACAGTTCCTGAGCTCTCCGGGAAATCTGGCTGAGCTGAGAACTGTCTGATAATACGCTTCCTCACACTAATTCTAGTTCCTTCAGATGAATCCCAAACCTCAGTAACCATAATGAATTAAATTCACACACTACAAAACCCCACCATGGTTGAAGCCTGAATCTGGAGGAAAATCATCTAGATTGTAAACAAAGTTCTGGCTAGAGAGGAGCCTGCTGGGTTAGTCAGAGCAGTGGTATTCACGGGCTGAAGGATCTGAGGAGAGGGGCAGCTTGTTTGGGTATTGTAAAGCATGAGTATTCCATTTATGACCCTTCTCTGAAAAAGATGGCTCTTACTGTTCTGTAGAGGGAACATGGAACTAACAAACTCCCATCAGCTGTACAAATATCATTTGGCAAAAGACACAAATTGGCATGCCAATAATCAGAATATAGGCTTTCATCTCCATCATGGCCTCAGCTCAGCTTTTTTGCCTATATGTGACTTTCTCTATGGGCTCATTTATGTCATTTTAGCCAACGGAATGCTGTGGGACAGAGGCATGGTTGACCAAGAGGGAGCTGGCACAAGACTCCAAGGGACCAAATATAACAGTTTCAGTGACAGTGACACGCAGTGGTCCTCCAGCCTCCTTTAGGCATTGGAGCAGTTCCCATGATTTTTAACCAAAATTAAAGAAGCAAAGTTGAGTTACTACCTATTGTAAGACCAAATGAATCCCCATTTCTCATTCCTCTTTGCATTGAGCATCCTCAGTGCATCTCATATGGACCAGATTTGCCTCCGTTCCTGCACTGAAAAGGACCATACTCCCCAAGTCTCATTTAAACACAGACAGGACACTTCTTTATTTTGGCTCAGTACCTAGTACAGAAGTTGCCAAACTTTGTCAGTTTATGATACCTTTAGTGTCTCATGTTTTCTGAGCAATGGGAATAAACAGGCCCATTTATTAAGGAGACAGGTCCAAAATAATTAATAGCAGCAGTTTGCCTAGTGTTCAGCAGGCATCACTGTGTTAAAACACCCTGAGTTTTCTGTAGCACTGGCCCCTTGGAAAAGTTGGATGCTGTAATGGACACAAGGAAGTGTTGGATATAGTTATCTCCTATCTTCAGGGAACTAAACAATCCAGTAAAGATAATATAGAAGTAAAACATGTTGTACAGAGAAGACAGGTGCTCTGCCATAATAAGAAAGGAACTTTTTTGGTCAGGGTGCTTAATTTCAGAAAACCTACTGTGCTGGCTTGAAAATATTATGTACCCCAGACAAGCCGTGCTTTAATCCCAACTCAGTTTTGTGGAGGCAGCTGTTCCTTTTAATCTTAATTCAATATTGTAGGGCAGTAACTTCTTATTAGGTTATCTCCATGGAGATGTGACATGCCCAATTGTGGGTGTGACCTTTTGATTGCACATATTCCAGGTGGGTCTCAATTAGTTTACTGGGATCCTTTAACATCCTTTAAAAGAGGAAACATTTTGGAGAGAGTTAGAAATGACAGAAACCTCAGAACCAACAGAAACTTCAGAGCAGAGCTGACACAGATGCCGACATTTGGAGAACAGACACAGATGTTTGGAGATGCTTGGAGCCCAGCAATGTTGCCATGAGATGTTAAGCAAGCCAGAACCTGGAGAGAGACAAGGGAAGCCAAGAGATGAAAGCCAGCCCTGGAGAAACAAAGTGAGGAACCCCCACAGGAACAGAGGCTGAAAGCGATGGAGCCCAGGAACAAGGGACCAGCAGATGCCAGCCACATGACTTCCCAGCTGACAGAGGTTCCTGACCCATCAGCCTTTCTTGAATGAAGGTATATTTTCCTGGATGTCTGAATTTGGACATTTCCATTGGCTTAGTACTGTAAACTTGTAACTTATTAAATTCCCCTTATGAAAGCTGTTCCAGTTTGGTATACTGCATTCTGGCAGCGTGCAAACTAGCCACCTACTTTGAGCAGAAAGGGGTTTCTTAAAGGGTATTAGGTAGCTTACAGAATTGCTAGATAGATCAGGGAAGCAAAATAGGAGGCTACACAGCCACGAGAAAGGCCCAAACACACCACAGAACTGTTGGAGCCTCCGCCGTCTTCCACTCAGCCCCTGTGGCCCTGGGGAGTCTACACAGCTGCCTCAGAGGACTGGAATAATCCCCTGCCATAAAATCCAACTTCCCTGAGTACGGCTGCTCCCTCACTATGGCCCCTCCTGCCTTCAGGCCTCTGGTTAGCCTGGATTGGGGAACCTAGATTTTAGGTAGAAACGCTGGCTGAAAAAGAGTCTAGGATTTGTGCGGTTTTGTATTTCAAGCGCATCAGTGCACAGAGGTAGTCTGGAGCCCGAGGCACAGCGGCTGGAGAAGAGTAAGAGGCCTGCTTTCGGTGGGAGAGGAGGGGTCACTCAAACATGGGGACAGAGTTTGAACTGCGCCTTGGGAGAAGGTTAGCATTTCAATAGGCAGAAATGTGGGTGGCCAGTCATGGTGGGAAAATAAGACAGGCAAAGTGCAGAGGCAGGGGATTGTAAGATATGTATCAGAAAAGAGGCAGTGATCGTTGTTTGGGAATATGCTCTAACAAATAAGGAAGCAGGGACAGAAAGCTGGGAACTGGGGTTGTGCCGTGTGATGAGAATCTTACACTAGAAAGAGGAGTCTTGACTCCTAAGTACATGATAAAGGTTTTTTATTAACAATTAAGTGAAATTTTAAAAATAAAAAAGGGAAAATCCCTGGCATCTTTTCTTCTCTGCCTACATTCACCCTTAGGTGTTCTCATCCATTCCCACAACTTAGCGATGTCCAAATGCTAAATCCCCCACTCCTGTATTTAACACAGACCCTCTTCTGAACGCTGGACTTCTGTCTCTGACCACTTATTTTACGTGAGATGGAGAAAGATACGCATCTCTTACTCCACATGTTCAAATAACGCTTAGTACTTCCTCCACCCTAGAGGCACACTCGCCTTTTCCCCACCTTGTTAACAGTAGATTCTTGTCTCCAATGCTCAGGCTAGACAGTGTGGCTTCATCCCAGCCTCCTGTTTTGCTCTCACATTGCATATTAACTGTCAGCCAATCCTGCTGAATCCTCTAAAGACATGAAAAGCTTGACCTTTTCTCATCACCTCTTCCATCACCCCCTGCCCCCACGCCCACTCTAAGCCACTATCATCACTTGCCTGGTGTGGTGAATGTTATGTGTCAACTAGGCTAGGTTATGTGTCCACTGGTGGTTGGGCCAAATACTGGCAGAGTTGTTACTGTGGAGGTATTTTGCAGATGACATTAGCATGTGCAATTAGTTGGCCTTGATTAAAGGAGATGCGCCTCCACAAAGTGGGTGGGCTTCCTCCAACCAGTCGGAGGCCTGACGTCAAGGGCTGAGGGCTCCAGAGGCCAGAAAAATTTCTGCCTCAAGACTTCAGCATCAACTCTTACTGGAATTTTCAGCCTGGCAGCTTCCCCTAAGAGACTCAGACTCAAGTCTTCACCAATCCCTTTACTGGAATTTCCAACTTTCAGCCTGCCCCACGGTTCCGTGAGTCAATTCCTCATAATGAATCTCTCTCTCTCTCTCTCTCTTTCTCCCCTTTCCCTCTCCTTTTCCCTCTAAATAGACTTTATCTTGTAGGTTTGCAGAAAAATTAGCAGAGAGTATGAAGCGCCCATATAACTCCCCCCACACACATAAATCTCTTTTTATATATCCTGTTGGTTCTGTTTCTCTGGAGAACACTAACTGATACACCTGGATTACTCTAATGACTTCTAACTAGCCTCCCAGCTTCCATTTGTGCCCCCACAAACCATTCTACAGTTTGAATCAGATCACAGCACTCTTCCGCTCGAAATCATCCGGTGGCTTCCCATCTCATCAGGGTAAAGACCAAAGTCCTCTTGGTCCTACACAGTCTAATCTCGACTACTTCTCTGTCCTCCCTGGAGGACCACTACTTTCTTCCATGAGCACTGTGCTCCAGCCTCAGTCATCCTCACCGTTCCTTAAACACTCCAAGCATGTGCGTGCTCCTGCTACCTGATGGCCTTGTGCTCTCTCCCTCCCTTTATTCCGGAATGTGCTCAAATACTACATATCTATCTTCCTTATTTGCATTTATTAGTATGTGTCACATCTAATATGTGACCCTTCCCATTAAACTCCATGAACTAAGAAAGTTCCTGCACAGTGACTGTTCAATAGATATTTGTTGAATGGGTACCGTTAATCAAAAGTATGTTCATAGTGAAGACATACTGGAGAATTGTAAAATAAAGAACTATCCAGTAAACTGGTACATCATTTTTACTACCACATCTCCAGGCCCCATCCTATCATGCAATCCATGATTGCAGCCATGAAAAATTTGCTAGGAAACTCTTGATCAAGCACGCAGCCCCAGATGCACATCAAGGCAGGAGCCCTCAGTGGCAGGGACCTCCAAGTGGGGTGGATAAATGCTCAACACTCAAACAGCATAGCTTTGTCTGTCCTCTCCTGTGTGAAGTGGGGTGTGTGGAGCTGTCACCCGAACCTGAGCAGTTGGCCTCCGCAGGAGACTGGCCATAGTAGGATCTCTTCCCCTGCTATTTGGACCCTTTGTGTTGTGTAAGTAATAAATGGTCTTTTGCTGAAAGCTTCTGTTGTGTCTGAGCCTCTGCTCCCAAACACACTGTTTAGCAACTCACTCCACACCCCTGGAAGATTATAAGGCAAGTTCATATTTATTATCTAATTGCATCCTCATAACAACTCTGAGAATCAGTTGGGTATGCCATCCCTCTTCACAAATGAGGAAAATGAGGTGTACAGAGATAAAGTTGCTTCTATTGGTCACACAGCAAGAAAGTGGTAAGTAAGGAATCTAAATGCTTCTGAGGAACACTCAATTCTGCAGCCATCGCCCATTATTCCAGCCCCTGCACCCTCATTAAAGCGCTTTGTAGGTAACGGAGCCTATTACTGAAAACTTCTGTCTGTTTCTCCTGGCTGAGGTTCTGCACCAAAGTCACTAATAACTTTTTGGTTAGTGCAGCTACTGAACTCAAGAGAATCTGATCTGGGATTTGGAAGGTGTGCTTGATAGGGAAGTATCTTTCATGTAAGTGCTTGAAATGAAGATGAATTGCTCAGTATTTTGACTAAAAGTGATTCAGAACACAACTTTGTTTGAAAAAAGCATTCTACTGGTGGGAAGAAATCTGGTGGTGAATGAACCTGATAGAGGACATTTAGAAAGTTTCTTCATCAACAAGGAAAGTACTGCTTTCATGCACTTAAATTATTAGACTGCTCCTTGAGAATGAGCTTAGTTTGGCAGAAAAAAACAGAGGAAATGGACTTTCCTTAAGTAGTTGAGATCTAGGTTAGACAGAAGGAAGACCTTCCTGATGGGTGTTAGGGAAAACTTCCTGGGTGGGTTTCCCAGAGTATTTGTGGCTCCTTCACCCTGAGAAAGAGAAAGAAAGGAGGGAACCTCCTCCAGACCAGCTGTTACAGACACAAGCCTGGATGCAGCAAACAATTGTCACTGCCAGGAAAAGGGATTGACATCTACAGACAGAAAGTAAATGTTGCTGGGAAAGTCAAAATTATCTCTGTTTCCAATTGCCTGTCACATAAAGAAAACTGAGAGGGACAGATTGTTTTCATTTGGAAAATGGGAGACTTGGAAATGACAACTGTATAGAGACATAATTAGGGAGGGTTTAATTGTTCCCTTCAATAGACAGTTCAAACACTGCATGTATTTTATAAGAGGTAGCAAAAAAGGGATCTTTCAAGGAACATAAATCTGTAACAGAAATACTTGTGAAAGAAATGATCAGCAAAAGGTTGGAAATCAGCAATGCCCTATTTGCCCTGGACCTCATGTACATAAAACTAATGCAGGGATTCAAGCAATTATCAGCACCCAATTGAAGTTTTCCACTCTACCTCAATTATTGGAGCACTCAGTTGGAAATTTCTGAACCTAGATTATCCCTATAATCTGGAAATCTCCGTTCTCTTTGCATGGATAAATAAAACCTTGGTAAAAGCATCTTTGAGGTTACTGCTAAAAAAACTTTTGATCCAACTTCCTTACATTAATGGTCTTTTTTCAAAATAGTGACCACTTCTACATACTCTGATTAAGGAGATTTGGATGAGGCCGTAGCTATCTAAGTCCGGAGAAGCTTCCTGGGTGGTTCTGATTTCTCCGCCTCTGTTGAGAAGCCTGGAGCCTCAGTGTCCTTTACCTCCATGTGGCTTGCAGCCTCTTTTTTTTTTTTTTTTTTTTTTAGAGAAGCTGTAAGTTTCCAGAAAAATCATGCATAAATACAGCTTTCACATACACTACACTACTTTATTATTAACACCATACATTACTATGGTACAACTTGTTACAATTGATGAAAGCACATTTTTATAATTGTTCTATTAACTGTAGTCCACAGTTTAGTTTAGGTTTCACTATTTGTGTTGTAGGATTCTATGGATATTTAAAATTTTTCACTTTAGTAGAATATATACAACCTACAATTTCTTCTTTTAACCACATTCAAATATATAATTCAGTGTTGTTATTTATGTTCATAATATTCAACCATCTGTTACCAAAATTTTCCCATCATCCTAAATAGAAACTCTGTGCAATGTGAGCATTTAATTCCTCATTCCCTACCACCACCCCATTCCCTGGTAAACTATAAATTTGCTTATTCTAATTATTTTGTATCAGTGAGATCACACAATATTTGTCTTTTTGTGTCTGGCTTATTTCACGCAATGCTCAAGTTTCATTCATGTTGTCTCATGTATCAGTACTACTTTCCTTTTGATGGCTGAATAATATTCCATTGCATGTATAGAACACATTTTGTTTGGCAATTGTAAATAATGACATTATGAATATCAGTGTGCAAGTATGTTTGAATCCCTGCTTTCAATTCTTTTGTGTATATACCTAGAAGTGGGATTGCCAGCTCATATGGTAATTCTATATTTAACATGATAACTGGCAAAATGTCTTCCCCACCATTTTACATTTGCACCAACAATGAACTAATCTTTCTATTTCTCCATGTATACTCCAACACTTGTAGTTTTGTTGTTGTTGTTTGAAATAGAAGCCATTCTAATGGGTGTGAAATGATATCTCATTGTGGGTTTGATTTGCATTTCCCTAATGGCTAATGATGTTAAGCATCTTTTCATGTGCTTTTGATCATTACTATATCTTCTTTGGAGAAATAGCTGTTAAAGTCTTTTGCCCATGTTTTTAACTGGGTGTGCATCCTGTTTTGTTCATGTCCTTAAAGGGAAAGCTTTCAGTCTTTCACCATTAAGAATGATGTTAGTAGTGTGTTTTTTAAATTTGTTTTTTATCATGTTGCAGAAGTTTATTTCTAATCCTAGTTTTCTAAGTTTTTTTTTTTTTAATTTGCATATGGGCAGGAGGCACCAGGGATCGAACTCCAGACCTCCAGCATGGCAGGTTGGAGCTCTGCCTGCTGAGCCACGGCAGCCGCCCTTTCTAAGTATTTTTATTAAAAAGTGGTGCTGGAAAAAAATGTATTTTTAATATTTTCTTGTTGCATTGTAGGATTTCTTTATATATTCTGGATGTTAAACCCTTATCAGATATGTGGTTTCCAAATATTTTCACCAATTGTATAATTTGTCATTTTACCTTCATGATAACGCCCTTTGATGAACAAAACTTTTTATTTTGATGAGATCCCATTTATCTATTTTTCTTCTGATGCTTGTACTTTGGGTGTGAAATTTAAGAAGGCACTGCCTAATACAAAGTCTTGAAGATGCTTCCTTATGTTTTATTCTAGGAGTTTTATAGTCATGGTTCTTAAATTTAGGTCTTTAATCCATTTTTGAGTTGATTTTTTATATATGGTGTGAGGTAGGGTATTCACCTTCATTTTTTGCATGTGGACATCCAGTTTTCCCAGCATCATTTACTGAGATTATTCTTCTCCCATTGAGTGGATTTGGCACCTTTGTCAAAAATCAGCGGGCCGTAAATGTGAGTGCTAATTTCTAAACTCTCAATTGGATTTCATTGGTCTATATGTCTTCCTTGTGCCAGTATCATGCTGTTTTGATTACTGTGGTTTTGTTGTAAGTATTAAGTTCTGGAATGTGATGGTTTGAAAATGTATATACCCCAGAAAAGATCAGATTCTAAAATTTAATCCATTCCTGTGGGTGTGGACCCATTGTGAGTAGGATCTTAAGTTAAGATATGACCCACTTCATTCAGGTTGGGTCTTAAACCTCTTCCTAGATTCCCTTAACAGAGAAGTTGACAGAAAAAGAAAAAAACAAAAAAACAGAGCAGCTCAGAGAGAAAAGCCAGAGAAGCTCAGAGAGGAGGCCACCGAAGCCAGAAGATAGAAGCAACGAAACCTGGGAGAGAAGGGAGAGACCAGCAGATATCGCCATGTGCCTGGCCCCATGTGACAGAGGAGTTGAGGATTACTGGTAGCCGATTTTCAGGGAGAAGGTATCATCCTGATGATGTCTTGACTTGGACATTTTTGTGGCCTCAGAATTGTAAACTTGTAAGCTAATAACATTAGCCAACCCATTGTAAAGGCCAACCCGTTTGTGGTTATATTATCTTTTATCAGCTTTAGCAAACTAAAACATAGAAGTATGAGTCCTCCAACTTCATTCTTCTTTTTCAAGATGGTTTTGGTTATTCAGGACACCTTACCTTTCCACATAAATTTGATGATTGGCTTTTCTGTTTTGGCAAAAAATGTTTTTAGAATTTTGATTGGAATTGCATTTAATCTGCCAAGTGCTTTAGGTAGATTTGACAGCTTAACTTTTGGGTTTCTTGATTCTATTGCTTTTTTATTCTCTATTTAATTTATCTCCACTCTAATACTTATTATTACCTTTCTTCAGTTCCCTTGTGTTTGGTTTGCTTTCCATATTCTAGATGCTCTGGCTTTTAGGTTAGGTATCATATTTGAGATGTTTTGTTATATTATGTTTTCATTTTTACTTGTCTCAAGATGACCTAATTTCCCTTGTGAGTTCTTTGACTGACATATTGTATATTTTCCATTTCTCTCTCTGCTATTGATTTCTAGCCTCATTCCATTGTGGTTGAAAAAGTTACATTGTATGATTTCAATATTTTTGAATTTATTGAAACTTATTTTGTGACCTAATACATGGTCTATCCTAGAGAATAATCCATGTGTTCTAAAGAGAAGAATATGTATTCTGCTGCTGTTGGGTGAAGTGTTCTATATATGTCTGTTAGGTCTAACTGGTAAATAGTACTACTCAAGTTTCTGTTTCCTTATTGATCTTCTGTCTAGATGTTCTATCCAATATTGAAAGTGGTGTATTAAAGTCTCCTCTTATTAATGTAGGACCATTTATTTCTTCTTTCAAATCAGCTGATATTTGCAACTCTGCTATTAGGTATGTATATATTTATAATTGTTATGTGCACTTGTTGAATAGATCCCTTATCGGTATATAATGACCCTTGTTTCTCACAGGAATTTTTTCTCTAAAGTCTGTTTTATCTTATCTTATCTACCCAAACTCTTTTCACTACTACTTGCAGTATAATTTTTCCATCCCTCCACTTTCAACATACTTATGTTTGATTTTAAGGTAAATATAATTTTGTAAATAGCATATCGTTGGGTCATGTCTTTTAATCCATTCTGCTAATATCTGCCTTTTGACTGGAGAGTTTAGCCCATTTACATTTAAAATAACTACAGATAAGGCAGGACTTTCTTCTCCCATTTTGCTATTTAATCCTTGTAAGTCTTTTACTTTTTTTTACAATTCTTCTAATAATGCCTACTTTCCTATTCATTTGATTTTTTTGGTACTGTATCATATTGAGTCACGTTCTAGTTTGCTAGGCTGCTGAAAGCAGATTCCTTAAGATGGGTTGACTTTTAACAGTGGAAATTTATTAGCTTATAGACTTACAGTTTTGAGGCTGAGAAAAATGTTCAAATGAAGGCATCATCAAGAAAAGCTTTCTCCTAAAAAGACTGGCTACTGGGGATCCTGGACTTCTCTGTCATATGGCAAGGCACATGGGGGCATCTGCTGGGCTCTCCCATCTCTTCCTGGTTTCAGTGCTTTCAGCTTCTTGCTTCCATGGCTTTCTTCCTCTCTGTCTGAAATTCATTCTCTTATAAAGTACTCCAGTAAGAGGATTAGGACCTACCTTGAATGAGGTGGGTCACATGTTAACCTAAGTTAAGATCCTACTCATCAAAAGATCCTACTTAGAATGGGTCCACAGCTACAGGGATTGATTAACTTTAAGAACACAATTTTCTGGGGCACATATAACCTCAAACTATTACAAGTTCATTCTCATTTCTTTCTGAATATATATTTCATATGCTTTCTTTTGGTTGCCATGTAGTTAAAATTTAGCAATCATTTTTTATTTGATACCAGTATGACTTTTAACAGCAAATACATACATACTCTGTTCCTCTACTCCTCTGTCCCCCCACTTTTTTTTATACTTAGAAATTGTATATCCAAAACCATAGATTTATCATTGATTTTTATGCATTTTCATTTCAGCACCAGTAAGATGCAAGAAATAAAATTCCATACCCAAAAGTACAACATAATAGTACTGGCATTTATAATTAACCATGTGGTTACTTTTACCAGAGGTCTTTTTACTTTATGCTAATCCACTGTCTAGTGTCCTTTCCTTTCAGTCTGAAGACCTCCCTTCCTTTAGCATTTCTTGTAGGGTAGGTCTAACGGTAATGAACTCCCTCAGCTTTTGTTTATCTGGGAGTGTCATTATCTGTCTATCAGTTTTGAAAGAAAGTCTCACTGGATATAAATTTCCTGGTTGGCAATTGTTTTCTTTCACTATTTAAGTATTTCATCTCACTGCCTTCTTCCCTCCATTGTTTCTGAATCTAGTTGAACTCCCTTGCACACAACACATTGCTTTTTTTCTCGCAGCTTTCAGAACTCTCTCCTTGTCCTTTGCATTTGATGATTTGACTTCTATGTGTCTGTGCATATTTCTCTTCAAATTTATCCTGTTGAATGTTCAATGGGCCTCTTGGATGAGCATTTTCATGTGTTTTGCTAAGTTTGGGAAGTTTCTGTCATTATTTCTTTGAATGCTCCTTCTGCATCCTTCTCTCTTTCTTCTCCTTCTGGGACTTGCATATATACATGTGCTTAATGGTATCCCCCAGGTCTTTTAGGCTATCTTCACTTTTTCAAATTCTTTTTTCTTTTTCCTCCTCAGCCTGACTCATTTCAATTACCATGTCTTTGAGTTCACTGATTCTTTCTTTTGCAAGCTCCAGTCAGTTGTTGAAATTCTCCCAGGAATTTTTCATTTCAAATTTTGTGTTCTTCAACTCCAGTAGTTCTGTTTGGTTCCTTTTTACAATTTCTATCTCTTTATTGAGATTCTTATATTGTTTATTCACTGTTTTCCTTATATCCTTCATTTCTTTCTCTGTATTTTCTTCCATCTCCTTGAGCGTGTTAAAGACAACTAAAACAATTTTTAAAAATATTTTTCTAGTATGTTCACAGTCTGTTCTTCTTCCTTGATGTTTTCTGGATTTTATCCTTTTCCTTTGGATGGGCCATCATCTTCATTTCCTGTTTTTTGTTTGTTTGTTTGTTTGTCTTATCTTTTATTGCATACTGTACATTTTAAAATGTTAACTCTGGGATTTAGTCCCTGAACTGTCCATTTCTTGAGTTTGTATCTAGCTAGTAGTATGACAGAGACCTTGTTGAATGCTAGGAGCTAACAAAACCAAGCAAATCAATGTAAAAACATCTCTCACAGTCTTTGCAAATGGGCTTTGCATTGGCCGGTGCTCTCCCTTCGAATTCAGCCCTTCTGTCAAGAAGGTAAGCACAAGGCGAGTGCAAAGTGCAGAGCCCTCCACGTCTTCTCTGAGCATGAGTCTTCTAGTGGCCTTAGGGGCTCCCCTGTTTCAGGGGTTTGAACACCCCCTCTACTCCCTAGGAAACAGATCTTCTCCCTCTTCAGGGTGTTCCCCCATAGGACTAAAAACAGGTAAGCTTCTGCCCCAGACTGTCCAACTCAATTGTTTCTTACACCCTTTAGTTGTCTCAAACTGCTTTTGCTTGGAGGACAGATTCTTGGGGTGGGGGGTGGTGAGAGACAGAAAGGAGTTTCTTCAGTTAGTCTTTCCCAGTTAGAAGGAAGCCAGGGACCCACAAAGGGATTGGGAGCTGGCTCTGCACTGCCCGGGGAAGGGAGTGAGGGAGGGGCCAACAAGGGTGCCAGGAGCTTCTCCTATGTCTCTTCAAAGCTGTGCTTTCTTGATTCAGCACTTGCCCAGTAAATGCAGCCCATAGACTATTTTCAGTAGTTTTGAGGAAGAGTCTTTAAGACTCCTCTCCTGCTTTTGCCTGGGTTGGGTTGGAATAACAGAAGCCTTCAGAGCTGGGATCCCAGTAATTGGAAGTAACTGATCGAAGCAGTGATCAGCGATCAGAACACCCCCCCCCCCGATCTTGGATAACTAGGTCTTTATATCCCACCTTGGAACCCGCAAGCTGCTCCATGAACTGGGGTTGAGGACGTCACTGCTGTCTGCCTCGAGGCTGGGGCAGTAAATTGGATACTTACCATAATTTACCAACCTGTTCCACCCGCTCTTCCCTGAATGTGGCACTGCATTCTTCTAGGCTCCAGAGCATCAAAATAGTCAATTGAGACAGTCCTGCCTGTTCAATAGCTGTTCTCATGGAGGGGCTGATTCCAGGTGCCTCCTGCTCCATCACTTCCCACAATGGCAGCATGCTTTTTTTTTTGTATGCTTTATGGCAGGGTCACATGTCATCATTTTTCCATGAGTATCCCATTATTGCCACACCATTTTGTTGAATTTTTATTTGTTTGGTGTTTGTTTCACAGCATGTTTTTTTAAACAAAGTCTAGTTCTCATTTTCTTTCTTACTATTTTCTTAGCAATGCTGAGCATCAAACCATCCCACTTATTTGAAAGTTCCAGTTAAATGGGTTCCTGTGTGTTAACATGGTGCTGTAATATTCACTGGATTTTTCTGCACTTAGAACGAGGAGCTCTCACATGAAATAGCCTTTGTAGACTTCAAAGTCTAACACCTGCAATTTCAGAGTATCCTGCCTCTAATCTAGTGAGATGGTACACACACCTTTTTTCTCAACCTGAAAAACTTCACTTGCCTTCTACGTGTTTTCCCTTTCAGTCGGATATATCTGTTCTCATTAAAGAATAGAATGATCATGTCATCTGCAGAAAAGAAAAATAAATAATTAAAATAAGAGAACATTGAGGTGCCTCCTGAGGAAATGGCAGATCATGAATAAGTGGGAACCTCGAGTGGAATTTCACTCTAACTCAAAAATGAGAACTTTCTTTACTCCGCAAAGGGCACAGTATTCAACCTTTTCATGGAAGGAATTAGTATTCTTTTCGAAGCTACATATCAAAAACCCACACACAATGGAAACATTCCCTCTCACTGGGACATCACAGAAGAGGGAACTTGCATACCAGCCTCTCTCTTTTCATTGGTCTCTTTTCATTGCAGCTTCAGATTTGCTCTCTGGGGATCATTGACTTAAAACCATGAAGAAGAGAGGATGGAGCCATCATACCATTTCCATTAAAAGCAGTTGTCCATGGCCATTTTCTTTCTCTTCTTCCTTGTTTTTCAGCAATGCTTGCATCCCAGTAAAACGAGGCTCCCTGCAAAAGGCAGACAGCACTGCAATTCTCCCCAGTGCCAGTTGCTTTTCAAGTGGGTGGTGGGTAACCAAGAACATTTGTTACTGGGGCAGAGTCTCTTCAAAACCCATTAAAACAAAGTGTTCTGACTGTTCTTCATGTGGGATAGCTTTTTTTCTATCTATAATTTCATTTCATTTCTTTTGGGAGAAGACTGGCGGTTAGCTAAAAGCCACAGTCACTTCATCTGCACAACTGAGTAAAAGAGAAATGGAAACTTTTGCATTTAACATGAAAATTCTGTTTGATTGACGTTATCTTATGTAATGGGAAATGCACAGAAAAGGGTTATCGGCTCATAAGTCCTTGTCTATATTGTGTTGTTGTTCTTTGCTCCAGTTGGCCATGTGCTGCGGTAGGCAGCCTTCTAAAGTGGCTCCGGTGATCCTGGCTTTCTAGTAATCTTGCCTTTATGTAATGCCCCCCATATGTGTGTGCTGGATTTGACAACTTGCTTCTCATGAGTGGCACGCAGACAATGTGATGGAATGGGACTTCTACAAGTAGCTGACAGGAGACCATGACTTCCATCTTGCCAGCATGCTCTCATGGGCTTACTCTCTTGCCATGCTGTAAGATGCTCCATGACGAGGCCTACATGGGAAAAAAACAGAGCGAGTTCCTGATTAACATCTAATCAGGAACTGTGGCCTCAGTCCAATGGCTTGCAGTGAGCTGAGCTCTGGCAATTATAAGAGTGAGCTGGGAAACAGATCCTTCCTGCCTGAGCCTCGAGAAGACTGCAACCCGTGAGAGATCCAGAGGGCCCAGCCATGCCACTTCCAGATTCCTGACCCTGGAAACTGTCAGGTAATAAATGTGGACTGTTTTAAGCTGCTACGCTTTGTTTTGTTAATTTGTTACCCAGTGCAGATAACTAATACGCATGCATTATTTTTGCAAGCATAATCTTTGAACTATAACAGACATACAGAAAAGTATACAAATCATAAGAGCACACACAGATCAGTGAATTTTTAGAAAGACAACAAACACACAGCCACTCAAATCGAGAAATAGAGGGTCACCAGCTTCCCAGAAGCCTTGTGCTCCTCAATTCATTAATCCCCTCTCTAAGATAACCAATATTATAATTTCTATTACTATAGATTAATTTGCCTGTTCTTGAGCTTTATATATTTGAAATCATGCAGTATGTAACCTTTGTACCTGGCTCCTTTTCTCTCATCATTTGTTTTTTGAGGCTCATTCTTGTTGCTTTAGGTAGCAGTAGACTGTTTACATTTATTGTTATATACCACAATTTCTTTATCCATTCGACAGTTGATGGACAATTGATTTTTGTCATTTACTATTAGAAATAATGCTACAATGTCTTGTTGCTTAGATGTGGCCTCTTTCTCTCTAAGCCCACTTCTGGAAATGAAATCATTGCCTTCCCCACTATGGGACATGGCATCCACCAGGGGTGAAAGTCTCCCTGGTGACATGGGATCAACAATGCCATCCTGACAAAAAGGGGGAAAAGAAATGTAACAAATAAGGTATCAGTGCCTGAGAGAGTTCAAATAGAGACGAGAGGGTAATCTGGAGGTCACTCTTATGCAAGCATCAGTTAGACATTGCTACCTACCATAACTTGCCAAACCCCAACTAAAAGCATTCCTGCCAATCCTAAAGAACGCCCAGGGCATTGTATAACATTCTACAAAGGTTCTATGCATTAGGCTAACTTTGCAGAAACCTACAACCTCCAGATGGGTCCCTGGACCAGATAAGTCCTGAAATGCAGAGGGCCCAGCCTCTCCAGAACATGAACTAGTTCCATCCCCCTACCCCATATTATCAACAGCCCCTTCCAACATGAAAAAGTTAGAATGGGCACAGGCCAAATACCCTTAAAGAGTGGGAGAAAGATCAAAGGTAATGGTGGAGTTATACAGAGAAGGTTGGGTTTAGCAAATGAGTATGACTGCTGAATCATTATGTTGATATTTCTTTTGGTCTCCAGTGTCTTGGAGCAGCTGGAAGGAAAAACAAAAAATCATGGTACTGAAACCCATACCAAACTTTAAAATCTGTTCTATAACTACTTGTTACAGTGTACTTGGAAATTTATTGTTTTTCTTTTGTATATGTGTTACAATTCACAATAAAAAAATGTTAAAGGAAATAAAAAGGCAAGACACCACCTAGGAAAAAAATATTTGCACCCTTATATAATATAAAGAGTGAATATCTCTGCTGTATAAAGTATTCCTACCCATCCACAAGAAAACTTGGCAAAACATTCAGAAAGGACCCTATAAAAAGAAGTAATAGAAATAGCTCCTAATTAGAAAAATGCTCAATCTCACTTGTGATCAGGGAGTGCATATTAAAATGGGGAGCTAATTTATGCTACAGGTTGACAGTGGTTTAAAATATTGATACCATATACAAACAAAAGTTTGGGAAAAGTTTCACTCTAATTTCAGTTATTGTTGTTGGAAATGTAAACTGGTACTCCTTTCCAGAGAATAATGTGGCAGTACTTATTAAAACAAAAAATGTATGTGCCCCTTTGACACAGAAAGAAAGAATGCTGCTATGAACATTCTTATACATGATATTTATATTTATTGGCATATACACTTTGCATTTCTGTTGGGTACATACCTGACTGGAATTCCTAGATTATGGGATTTATATATGTTCTCCTTAGTAGATGCTACCTAACAGATCCCCAAGAGAGCTGCACCAATCACAATTCTATCATGTGACTGAACACTCTGTGCTCCATCCCAGCCAGCCCTGGTATTGTCAGGTTTATTTTATTTTTCTTATTTGCTTATTTTTTATTGTTTATTTTTGTCAGGTCTATTTTTAGTTTTAGCTATTCTGGAGGATATTTACTAGAATCTCACTATGGCTTAGCTTGTATTTTTCTAAAAGGTAACAACTTTAGGCACTTTGAATATTTTCCTTCATGAAATATTAATGTAAATTTGTACATTTTCTAGTAAAAATTTTATCTTCCTTAGAGTAATATTAAGATTTCTTTTTTTAAAAGTATGGATATTCAATCTACCTAGCACCATTAATGAAATGATCATTATTCTCCACCATATTTTGGGGACATCTCTGCCATGAGTCAAGTGATGGTATTTGTATGCATTTGGTTTTGAACTTTCCAGTTTACTCCTGGGCTTTTTGTTGTTTTCCATTGGACATTTGTCTATTCTGATGGAATTATTACACTGTCAGAATTGCTGTAACTTTAAAATAATTTTTCATATCTTATAGTGTAAGTTCTTCAATTTTACAAATTAGTAGCTACTTTTCATTTCTTCTTGAATTTTCTAGTTGAGACAATTTTACTTTTGCTAGAAGAGTTCCCTTTAGTATTTTTTCTTGGTGTGTGTATCCTGGTAACAAATTCTGCCTCTGTCAGAACAACTTTATTTTTTCTTCTATTTTGATGACTATTTTTTCTCAAGGTAGAATTCTAAGCTGGCACGTTATTTTAAAGACCCAATTCCATTGTCGTCTGAACTGCAATTTCTGATGAAATGTTGGACAAAATTTCATTGTTGCTTCTTTAACGTCAGTGCATCTCTTTTCTCTAGCTTTCTATATGTTCTCTCCGTCTGGGGTTTTCAGCAAGAATACACTATAAGGAAGTTATATTCATATCTGTATTTTTAGAGGAAGAAACAGAGGTTCAGAGAGATAAAATAACTTACCCATAGCTTATGCAATGTTACACAGCAAGACTTGAGGATACGAAGATTCAAATTGAAGTGGTCTCACTCAAACCGAGCTTTAATACGATGTCCCATGGGAAGTCGATGGCTATGATAATAATGTAGCTAACATCAATATGGCATTAACTATGCATCAGACATCGTTCTAAGCATTGTATATATTTTAACCTAACGAATCTTCACACTGACTTTGTGAGGCAGACTCTATTATTATCCACCTTTACACAATGAGACACTGTGGCTTGCCTAAGATTTCACAGCTTGGACATGCAAGTCCAGCCAAGGCCGTCAGTCCCCAGAGCCCACGCCCTTTACCACACCAACTGCCTCCCGGGAAAATCAGGGCGGTGATCACACTTGGAACTGACATGAGGCACTGACATGGGAGAAAGGGAACGGCAGCCCAAATCTGATCACTGAAACGTAAGTATCGTGCTTAAGAGCGAGGAGAAAAGTGCTTTTTTAAAGGATGGAATGAGTGAAAAATATATATATATTAGAGGACAGGGGAGAAAAGAAAAGAAAATATGGAGGATAAGATGCATTATATAATGTTGTAAACAAATACCTGGTGCATAGGTTAGGGAGAGGACACTCTTTGGAACTCAGTTTGCCCAATCCCAGTGGGGGACACGGCTGCCAGCACGCAGGAAAAGGACTCAGAGGCTGTTGAACGCCAAGTCCACGAGGCCTGAGGTCAGGAGGCCGTGACCCCTGTGTGGTGGCGAAGGGTTTGGCTGGTGAGGGCCAGGTTTGAAAGCTTAGGGTCCAAAAGGCACAGCTGCGCTTGGACCTGGCACAGCCGGACTGACCTGGCAGTGGGAACCTGAAAACTGGAACGGAATATGTGGGGGAGAACTTTGTTAACCCTGGGCTGCAATTATAAAACCACTTCCCAGCCTTTCTCAAAGCACGGATACATATTTAATAAGTGTGTTGGGGAGTTTACAAAAGGCATTTTGTTGGAAGTAAATGACATTAGACAAAGTTTTCCTGTCAACAGAGAGGGCTGCCATTTCTATTCTTATGTTGCTGGCTATAAATAAAGCTCCTTTGATGTAGTTCTCAAACTGATCTTGAGATTCCTATAAACGGTGGAGATGAATAGCTTGTTTTCCAGTTTTTTTGAGACAAATCAGCCCCAGAGAGTCTTCACCACCACCCGCCCCCAGCCCAGGGAGGCAGAGCTGAAAATGAGATGCAGTAAAAGGATTAATAAACTATCATACCTTTACCTGCTGGCCCTCCTCAAAAGAGAGAAGAAAGCACCCTACTTCTCTCTGGTAAAGCATTCCAGCATTTTGTATCCTTTCTACTTAAAAGTACCCAAATCTATATCTTCCTGTCAAAATTGGAACCTTTTCCTTTCTCTCTATTCATAGGGGGAAACCAAAAACATGAAACCAGACTACAAGTCCTGATTACTTTCCCCATTTAATCTCTCTTCTGATGTCTTCCTTCAGAGCCCATGGCACGGTTTAAAAACTTATCCTTGTACATGTGTTTATTTGTCTGCTGTGTCTCCCTGTTTACGGCCCAGTGCCTGGAAGGGCAGACAGCATATCTGCTTTGCTCACCATTGCCCATCCAGAGCATAGCCCTGTATGCTACAACTCTTCATAGAGGGGGAAAAGTTATGGTTTATAATTTTGCAGCTATCCTAGTTCTTTGTGTAATGCCAATACATGTGGTGGGCATTCCTGGAATGCCTGCCACATGGTAGATGCAGAGTCGCCATACCCTGGCATCAGCTCCCACCAGTCCATCTCCAGGGATAACTCAGAAGAGTACCCCAAAATCTCTCACCTGGGCTGGACTCTAATTCCCTAACTAGCCATGGTAAGTTATTTTCTTATCAGTCAACTCTACACAGTTCTAACAGTTTAAGCTTTAAAAATACCATGTTTTAGGCTAAAATGAACCTCATGATACTGGATTAGAGTTGGAGACATGCTTATGAAATCATGCTTAGCTTAACCTAGCTATTGATGGGTAGATAGATAAAGAAATAAATATAGATACATGTGTATACACAGGTTAGTATATACACCGGTATCCCCAGCTCTGTCTGCTGAGAGGGCCTAGAAGGAGTTACACCCTCCTATCAATGAGCACACACCCCAACCCAGATCTTGGCTTCTAATACCATTCTCCAAAGAACTGAATTGGGGCTCCTTGGATGAATGGCTGGTCCTAGGACTTGGGCAGAGAACGTACAAGATGAACCCGCAACATCATGCAGTGCCAGAAAATAAGGAAGTATGCAAAAAATGTCAAAGGGCCACAGGAGCTTTACAGGAAGTGGCTGCTGCATACCACAGGCCACAGTACTCTTTATTGAAAGAGCAGCCAAAGGCCAAAGCTGGAACAATTTGAGCAACAAATAAATAAAATAGCATTGGATTATAATTCAAAAATTTTATAATAAACATCTATGAGTCTATTCTCCAAATGGTTGAATGAATAAATAAATAAATGGGAGATTTGAGCCAAATATTCTGTACAGAAGATTTCTAAATAATGTGTCTATACTCTGTTCTCAAGGAGATGGCGCGTAACTCCCTACTCTTTAAATATGACTTACTTCTAAGGAACACAGTACAGAAAAAAGAGAACAGTAATTTTACAGTGGAGAAACCTGGAAAATGCTACCTGAGCAAGATGATCAAAATTAATATCATTGTCAGAAAAAAGACTGCAGGTCATAAGCAGCTGGGGCGGGGCTGAGGAATGGAAGTTAATGGTTATGTGATAACAGAGTTTCTGTTTGGGGTAATGGAAAAGTTTCGGTAATGAATGGTGGTGATTGTGAATACATTCTACACATTGAATACATACAACCCTGAATTGTATACTTGAAAATGGTTAAAATGGGAAATTTTAGGTTGTATATATATATTACCAAAAATAAGCAAACAGAACTATGCAGCACAAAGTGTGGGCCCTAATGTTAACTGTCAGCTATAGTTAATAGTATAATTATAATAATATTGTTTCACCAGTTGTAACAAAAGAACTCCACTACTGCAAAATGTTTAAGTAGTAGAGAAAAGTGCATTTGTGAGGGGAGAAAAATTCTGCATGATTTTTCTGTAAACCAATAACCACTTTAACAAAAAAAGGGGAAAAAATATATATCCCCCAAATTAACATCATCAATGATTTTATATTTATAGTATGTACCCTTGAAAAGATGTGATGAGAATGCCACTGTACCCCTGTGGTCTTTCTCCCCAAAACCCATAATCCTGGTCTAGCCATGAAAAAAATACCAGACAGATCCCAATTTAGGGACAGTCTACAAAATACATGACTAGCACGCCTCAAAATTGTGAAAGTCATCAAAAACAAGGAAAATCTGAGAAATAGTCACAGTCTAGCGGAGTCTAAATATAATGTGGTACCTTGATGGGAACTTGGAACAGAAAAAAGGATGTTAGGGAAAAATCCATGAGTTTAGTTAATAATAATGTGTTGATACTACTGTGTTAGCTGTTAGATGCTACCAGTAGAGGGAACTGACTGCAGGATATATGGAAACTCTCTGAACTATCACCTCAACCTTTCTGTAAATCTAAAATTAGTCTAAAATTAAAAGTATTTGAAAAATTAAAAATAACCATAAAACCACCCTCATTTGCCAGCTAACTCCACCAGAAACTGTTAGTAAGACATGTAGCTCTGGGTCAGTTCAGGCCTGCGTAGAGCCCATGTCCACACTTGCTACTTCAGCATGTGTGACCAAGAAGAAATGGACTGGGCAGGCCAATCCCAGATCAGACATGGCTATGAGCCCCAACCACTCAGACACCTGCTGGAAGTCACATTTCATATTGATTCCAGGAGATATTATGGAAGAGATTGTCAACGCGTGATCTGTCAAGACCTAGCAAAGGAAGAAATGTTCCAGGCTTACATGCATCTGCTTTGATGAGGGTTTCTTCAGTCCCATCTTTGTTATTGACATTTTTAATCCATTACCAAATTTAAATCACTCAGCAGCCCTTGAGTGAGGTTTTCTTATCCCTATTTTCTGGATGAAGTTTCTCACAAAAATGAAAAACTGAACTGGGTTTAGCACAAAAACTGACATTCATTCATTCATTCATTTGAAAAGTATTTATAAAATTGAAATGCGTGCCTATTTAATTGAAGCTTCCATTCCAGTGGGATTGTTGAAAATAAACAGAAATAACTATATGCAAATTTATCAAGTGCTGATAAGTGCTGTAACAATAAATGAGATTAGGGACATAGAGACTGGGAGGTGGGGCTTAAAGGGAGTGGTCAGGAAAGGTGTCTGCCATGGTGCCATTTCAGTAGACAGACGGAAGTGAGGGAGCAGGCTATGAGGACATCGTGGGAAGAGGACTCCAGGCAGAGAGTACAGACAGCAAAGCCCTGGTGGCAACTTGTCTGTGGTGTTCAAAGACCAGCACGCAGAGAGGTAAGCTGGGGAGGGAAAGTAGGAGATGAGGCTGTGGCGTATTGGGCTGGGGTGGGAGGTGGTGAAGGCTGTCCTTTCAGGCAGGACAAGGGCTCTGGAGCTCATCCTGAGTGGGATGGGAAGTGTTGGAGGTCAGAGCAGGAGCATAATCTGACTTTCCTTCTCAAAGGGTCCCTTTGGCTGCTATACACAGCAAGACCATTGGGAGACCATTGCAGCAGTAGCCTAGGTGAGAACTAACTGAAGAAGAGATGTAGCAATGGAGAGACTGAAAGGTGATCCGATTCTGGGTATGCCTTGGTGGTACAGTCACCGGAATTTGGTGACAGATTGGATCTGCAGATTCAGAGAAAGAGCAGAGTCAAGAAGGCTTCAGGAGTTTTGCTGGAACAAGTGGATCAAGTGGCATTGCCAATTACCAAGATGGGGAACAAAGAGAAAAGAACAGGTTTGAGGGGTAAGATTAAGAGTTCTGTTTTGACACTGTGGCAAAGACGGCCCGCTGTGCCTCAGACCTGAACTGCTTCCATATGGTGGAGTGCTGTTAGGGAAAGCACTGCCCAGCCAGAGCCCACCCTTGCCTCTTGGTATAGCCATGTGGCCATCTCCCCAGTGAAGTGTGAGAGTAAATGACGGGTCCCTCTTACTGGCCAAGGTTTTAAAGGAACAGGTATGCCTTCTCCATGCTCTCTTTCCCCTTTCCTTAGCTTGATACAGAGGTCATGGGGGCTCTAAAGAAGGGTAAACCACAAGCAGGAATGAGCTTGGTTCCCTGAACACCACATGGGCTCCCCAGCAGCCCGGGGACACGTCCATTACACAATTGTGCAGACCAGACATAAAATCCTACTGTGTTAAGCCACTGATAGTATAGATCTCCCCTTCTCTTTACCTGTCTCCTCCTCCTCCTTCTACGACAGCTAAAACTAATCTAACTAATGGAGATACTAATATTGAAGTATTAACCATACAAGTGGAGGTGTCAAGTTGGCAGTGACATATATGTAAGGTGAACAACGAACCACAGAACTGGATTGGACTTTGTCCAAAATTTGGCACCCAGAATGTGTTAGAGTTATAACTTCTGAACGTGCCATAGATGCCTCTATTACTTTCTTGGATAGGGCTATTACCAGATGTTTATTTCTAGGAAATGTAGCAGACATAGTATAACTGGGCTCTAAAGCAATAACATCATAGGGTTTTTCCTGGGAGCTTAGGAAATAAGAGCTATGTGGTTTGGTCACAAGGACATTTAAATGGAAGCAACTGGTAAAAATCTTGGACATAAAGAATTCTAATTGACCAATTGGTATCTTGACAGGTATTTCTGGTGCCATGTTTGGAGGCTCTGGGCAGATCCTGTTCCTTTTAATGTATTTCAACATCTTAGATGGCGATCCTGAGGGCAGCCTCATCATATCTACAGATCACAGGGAGCCAACGAGTTTTACACATTTACTGGATGACAGTATTAAAACATAACACTATTGAACTGATTTTAGCAGCAGTCAAATTTAACAAGATGAAATTGAACAGAGATAAATATAAAGACTTGGCTCCAAATGGCTAAATGCTCAAATACAGAGAGGTAAAGATTTGGCTTAGCAGAAACAAGTGGGGAAAAAAATCAAGGGATTTTAGATACCAGTTAGTTTAATAAGAGCAAAAGCAAAAAGTACCTACCATAAAAGTTATGCCACCCTGGTCTGCTCTAATGAGCATAATATACTCATCCAGAAGAGGATACTTTCTTTTATTCTGTACTGCGAAGTTAGTCTGGAAGCATTGAGTACCATGTATCTGTTATTAAATATTTCAAGTATAAAAATGCTAATATATAATGCAAATGCACATTTTGAATGCTATATCTGTTTTGCCTGTCACATCTTAAATGGGATACAGATAAAATAAAGTTATAAGTATAAAAATAATATGTAATAATTTTTGAACATTTAGTACATGCCAAGTATCATTCTACGCATTTTTACCTGCATTCCCCAATTTAACCAACCTAGCCACTTAGAAGATAAGCATATAATTTTCCTCTAGTTTCACATGAGAAGAGTGCGGTTCGAGAAAATTGAATAATTTACCCAAAGCCACATAAACCAAGATTCAAATTCAGGCAGACTGACCTCGGGGCTTATTCCCTGAGCCACTTCCCTATGGGATTTAGCATGTTGTTTTCTGAAGATCAGATGAAGGATTAGGGAGATATTAGCTCAAGGACAAGCTGACTCCAGGGATATGGTAGCGCTCCCAAATCCTGGAAGACCTCTCAGATGAAAGAAGGATTAAATTTGGGGCCAAAGAAAAAAATGTATGAGCCATAAAGAATAAAATTTCACCTAAATGAAAAGGAGATTTTCTAGCAAAGAGATCTGCTCAAGTTAGTAAGGGCTGCCGTGTTCAGCAGTGTTAGCCCCGTTACTTGAGGAGCTCTGTAAGGAAGAATCCGAGGCAGTGGTACAGAACTGGATTTTTCAAACCGTGAATATTTCCTGATTATTGAATGGTGAACTTAATCGACTGGGACACCAAAGTGTTATTTTAAAAATGAAATAGAAAAAAAGAATAGAAATTATTTGAACCACTTATCATGTATGAAAGGTAAATGACGTTTGTGAAACTTGTGATTTTGTTATACGTATGTGAATGTGTATACTGGGAATATAGTAAAATACAGTAAAATGTATTTCTTGTGACTCATTAAATAATTGTGAAAGCTTCTTGCTTAAACAATTGGTTTCTAAACCTTGGTTGGTTCTTGAACTAGTGCTAGTCCTTGATAAAATAATCTCTGAGCTTTAGTAAATAGGGGGAAAATAAGCTCTCCATGCTCTCTTTCCCCTTTCCTTATTCACTAAACTAAATTTATTAATTTAAATGACTATCCTTGAGCTTTAGATTTTGTCCTTTTTACTGTATCAATGTTAAATATCCCTTCTTTTTATAAATGAGGGCCGTAGATAATGTTTTCAAATATGGACAAAGCATATTACTCATCCCACATGATCGTTTGCAACATGATACTCTCCCTTCAAAAGGTGGAATCTATCTCCACTCCCCTTGAATCTGGGCGGTCCCGGTGACCTATTTTCAGTAATAGAATGCAGTGGAAGTGATACTATCTCATTTCCAAGACTGGGCTTTAAGAGATCTTCAGCTTCCACTCTCATCTCATGGAATGTTTCTTCTTGGAACCCAGATGCCATCTGGAGAGGAAGCCCAAGCTGCCATGTAGACAGTTCTGTGTGAAGAAGAAACAATGCTCCTGGCCGACAGTCCCAGCTAACTGATAAGCTGACATGTGAGAGAGGCTCCTTTTGACCTTGCAGCCATCCCAAGTGTTGCAGCTGACACCAAGTGAGACACATTCTCAGACTCAACCCACAAAATTGTGAGAAATAATAAACTGCTGTTGGTTGTACTGGTTTGAATCTGTTGTGTACCCCAGAAAAGCCATGTTCTTTAATTCTCATTCAGTATTGCTGGATGGGATCTCTTTGACTGTTTCCATGGAGCTGTGACCCACCCAATGTGGGTGGTAACTTTTGATCAGATGGTTTCCATGGAGATATGTTTCCACCCATTCAAGGTAGGGTTCCTTACTGGAGCTCCTTAAGAGGGAACCATTTTGGGAAAAGCTTTTGAGCCACCAGAACCAACGGAGCCCATATACCAGAGATCTTTGGAGATGATGAAAACACCCCTGGGATAGCCTTATGAAATGAGGGGAGAAAGCTAGCAGATGTCACTGTGTGCCTTCTCAGCTGAGTGTCTAGAAGCTAAAGACCTCAGAAGATGCCAGCCACATAACTTCCCAGCTGATGGAAGTGTTCTGGATGGCATCAGCCTTCCTTGAGTGAAAGTGACCTCTTGTTGGTGCCTTAATTTGGACATTTTCATGGCCTTAGAACTGTAAACTTGCAACTTAATAAACTCCCTTTTTAAAAGCCATTCTATTTCTGGTATATTGCATTCCGGAAGCTTACAAACTAAAATACTGCCATAAGCCATTAAGTTTCGGGGTGGTTTATTATGTAGCAATAGAAAACCAAACAGATGGTGACAAAATATGACAGCTAATAGGTCTGATTATTTGTTTTAATGTCCATCTTTAACAAAATTACAAATGTGAAGCTTAATGTATGCCCTTACTCTTCTTTTGACAATTTTTTGGGCTCACACAAGATTTGTTCCATGGGAATCCCTGGGCTAGATGACCTTCCTTTCAATCCTGAGATTCTAGGAGGTATCCCCTCTTTTATGAAACATCCAAATACTGTTCTTGACCTTGCCAGAAAGAATAAATTGTGCTTCCACAGTCTTCTCATAAAACTATGGCCTTATGACTATGTTAGTGACTCTAACCCCATGTGAGAATCTGCTCTGCCACTTGGCGAGCTACCTGAGAACAGGACCTCCAACTTATACATCTTTGTTTCCTAGGCATCTGCCTCAGATCGGGGAATGTAGCACACTCTCGATAAGAACATATTCTTATGTGATCAAGAAATATTGCTCTTAATCACCGACATTCTAGAGGAGCACATGCTGTCATGTGCACAGAACCTGTGATACTTATCGCATGGAAATGCGATGGGAAGAGAGTGTCAGTGTTGAGAGGAGGGACAGGAAAAGGGAAAGCCACCATGCACATATAAGGAGTAATACAGTCATAGCTATAAATATTTCCCCCCAAATATCAATTTTCTGCAGTCCTAGATATAAATGGACATAAGTCTATGTCAAGGGATGGAACTCCTTCTGCAAAGAAACGAAGCAAATGCTAAGTGGCAAGAGTCCAGCTCTTTCAAACTAAAGCTTCCTTTTGTTCTTCCCCAACTCTCTTCCTGAGAGTTAATGAAACTGCTCAGAACCAGTTAGTAGCATTGCTTATCTGTAACTTTTTAAACTTTTCCTTTTCTTCTTGAGTTTGTTTTTCAGGGCTAACTCAAAGTTTCATCATCCACCTTCTCATGTTTTTTCAGAGGAAACTTACTACATAGCAAGAAAAATTACTGTTTCTTCTCCCTTTGCCGCACTTGCTAAAGCCTGTGCTGGCGGATTCTAGCCACTAGAGCGGGTGCAGTCAGGAGAAGCCCCGACGTAACATTACCTTTGCCTAATTATAATGGTAAAAATCACACCCACCGAGCAGGCCAAACTGCCATTTTTGAACACGTGTCTCATGAAATAGTATGATGTGGAACCAAGCATGCTCCACTTAAGCCTTCGCCATAACCCATAGCACCTCACCTTATCCTAACAACTCCCCTAGACCCACCAACCCAAAAACTGCATGAATATCTCAAACTTCTTCAGCTGGGGGAGACAGAGCTGAGGTTCCTACCTCCTGCCTCCTTCATGAGCTGCTCACAATAAATAAACCATTTTCTCAAAATCCTGGAGTCACGGCATTGATGTCTGTGTGCTTGGGGTGATAGGAATAAATAAATGAAAACCTTGACTTTACCATTACATACCCTTGGAAATGTTTCATCATCAGCTACATGGAATCATGTGGTTTTTGAACAATTGAGTTGCCCCCATTTCCAAATCCATACAAAGCTGAATTGATTCTACCTTTCTCTTCAATTAAAATTGCTATAATTTTGCCGTAGTTTGAAAATAAACATATTTTGTAAAGCTGAACATTTGCTGGTAAATTGCAAACTTTGAAGACTCTTTCATCTTTTATTAAATGAATGCAAAAGATTCAATGACTTGATCTAAAGTTTTAAGATACCAAGAGAAAAATGACTGTGGGCTGGAGAACATTTGAATTTTGTGGTTTGGGGTCTATAGTATCAAGAGACCTGAAAGCATCACTACAACGCTGCCCCCTCCCCAGACAGAATTTTATTCATAAAGAAACCAAAAGGAGAGAAAGGGGGGAGTCATTCAGCAAAGCTTATTTTTGCAATAACCCCTAGGTTTGCTTTGACTTTCTGGATCTGATGATTCTCCATCATAAGTAGAAACATCTTTAATACATTAGAAACATCATGGTGGCTGAGTATAGGAATTCCCTTTCCATTTAAATGAATTAAACAAAGCACTTTCCTAAGATGGAAAAGGGAGACATTTTTATTTTAGATGCTTAGTTCCTCAATTTTTCAGTCACATATTATTTGCTCCTTGGAGTACTGGTGTGCTAAAACCAAGAGTAATTTCAACTGTCTGGTCCCATGAGTTTGGAGGTGAGAGTTTGCAAATATATTTTTAAGGATGCTTTATTTATATATAAATTCTGACCTAGATCACAATAACTATTTTGCATTATCAGAGAAACGGAAATACCATCACTTTTTCAATATAAAATATGTTTTTTATATTGAAATTAGTATTATACTCAATGAAGAAGAGTAAAAAAATAGTTCTGGAAGGGGTGAAAATAAAGCTAAAATGATGTGTGCTTTGGAGAGGTCACTGAGGAGTTTCTATAAGGGAGCAATAAATAAAATCCGCACATGGAAAGCCAAGTGCTCTACGGTTTTCAGACCAGAAAGGACTCATGTAACATTCTCCTGTGACTTAAAAAAGGCCGGTAGAGATCATGACGGTTGAAAGAGAAATGCTCCAGTTAGTAGTTAGTAATTGCCAGGCCTAGTCAACCAGCATTTCACAATCGCTAAGCACTGACTAAAAGGGGCTTCTAGAACCTCAGATAGAGCTTTTGGGGTCCTCCCAGCATCCCCCACCAGGTCCTGCAGCTTCTCCATAGGACATTCACCATCCTCTTTGGTCTCTTCCTTGTCTTCTCTGAGACGCTGGTCCTTCCTGCCGTTAGAGTCCCTCTGCACAAATGCTCAACTCGCCCAGTCCCACCTTCACAGGTACTGGAATTTGGGCTCTCTAGGAGAGTCATTGGCCTCCAAATTTTACCTGGATCCCCCTTTCCGCTGCCCTTCCCTAACCCTCAGCACACCCTTTTCTGGCTGTTTCATAGATTCCTCTCAGAAGCCCAGAAGTCACAAAACTTGGGCTACGCTCCATTCCCCCTGAGGTTCCAGTTCAGGCTCCCTAACTCCCTAGGAAACCACCCCAGGCTCTCACCCTCCACCACCGAGACTTGCAGGGAGGAGCCTCACCCCTCACCCTCAATGCATCATTTGCATGCACTAAGAATCCTCATTAGAAAGTGACTAAAATGTCTAGTTCCTCAGGATCAAGTGGTTATTCTGCCTCATGCACCGCCCACCCACCAGAACTGTCCCATCCCAGTGCTCACTCTTCTGCTCAGACTCTAGAAACCCAGCTCACAGTGTCCTTAAATAGGGTGTGTGCTGCTCAGACAAAAGAAAGCTACGAATGAACTTAGAGACAAAAGGGGACCATGACGATCAATTGGGATAAGGAGTTGGAGTTGGAATACAACCAAGGATGGTGAAGACTAAATGAATAAAGACAGAGATAACTCATTTGGGTTTTAAGTGTCTACCAGAATAGACCATTACAGAATAGCGTTCCTTTCTGCACTAAGACAAGCCACTGAATCCCTTAGTGAAAAGAGATTTGGGCTCCAGACAAGGGAAGTGTAGGAGACAGATAGGATATAATTATGAAATGATTTTTAAATTGCAGTAAATGCAGGGTCAACCTCGGACAATTTCCCACCATGTCCCCAATCCACAGGAAGCCACTCTACAGGCAAGAGAGATGCAGTAATGAACGTCCGTGGTCAAGCGTGATTCTGCTTTGCTCCCAATGCCCAGAAAAGAGCAGCGTCTAAATAATAGATGACTGACTCAGGGAAGCTAGAGCTGTGCTTCCAACAGCTGGCCTTGGACAAGTGCCAGGCTGGTTGCGTGGGTTGAGCAAGGGCACTTTTAGAAAGAGGAATTTCTGGGCTCCATTTCCAAAGGTTTGCAGTCAGGAGGTCTGGGCTAAAAGCTACAAATACAGAGTTCAGTGACTAAACTGTCCTGCTAGATTATTGACTCTGTCTCAAAAAGCCCACAGGATGAAACAACACGGAGCAAAAGGCATGGCGCGTAGGTAGTGTGTGAGGACAGTCACAGCTGGAGCCAGGCAGACGTCTGAAGAGGACATAGTGACAGAAGACATGAACTCCGATAAGCAGGCCTGGGACCTGCTGAAGAGTGGCAGGGAAGGTGTGGAATTTGCATCAGAAAAGAAAAAAAGACCATCAGAAAACATGGGATTTAAGTGAGACAGCTGCTAACAAGATTTTAAAGGCGCTGGTGGATGGACTGGCAACAGAGCCAGTGCGGTCGAACTGGGGGCATCTCTCCCTCGCTGCTCTCAGCCCCGCTGGGGGCAGGTGCTTTCCCCTCCTCACGGACACCGCATGCTCTAGTTTCAAAATCCATTTGCCATTTTTCAATCCTCCTCCTCACCGGAAGATAGAGGAGTAAGTTAAGAGAGCATGTGTTTCTGCTGAGCTGTGTACTTGAAAGGAGCTAAAATGGGAAAATTTTATGTTGTACATATGCTACCATTTTTCACAAGTCTACAGAACTATATAACAAAGAGTGAGCCCTAATGTAAACTATAGAGTTTGGTTATTAATATAACTATCATAATATTGCTTTCATCAATTCTAACAAATGCACCACACGAATGCGAAATGTTAGTAACGGGAGAAGCTGTGTGGGGGTGGGGGGGAGTTAGGGGGAGCTGCTACTTTCCGCATGATTTTTCTGTGAACCAACAGCTGGGGGAGGGAGGAGAGGGCTTGTGTGTGTTTTGAGGCTAGCCTGCCCTGGGTGCAAACCTTGAATTGGTCCCTTGTTACTTACCCTGCCTCGGGAGGCTGCTGGAGGCTGACTCCTCTTCTATTGCAAGGTTTAACTCCCTGGAGTACATGGACACTTATAAAATAAATTTTCACTTGTATTCTTCTCACTTACCTTTCTGCTGCCTAAATGCCACAGTTCTTTCTTGAAACATTCTCTCACCTTACTCTTCGTCACTACATCATTTACTTTTTTTCCTTTAATGCAATTTTACTGGGATATAACCACACACCACACCATCCACCCAAAGTATTCAATTGGTGGGTCATGGTAGCATCATCAGGTTATCTGCTTTGTACTTCTGCTCACAGGGTGGCCCCAGTAGCTGTTACTGGCCACCCCATGACCATGAGGAAAGCCAGTCCTAGCACGCTGCCAAAGCTGTGGTTTCAGGGTGGGAATCTGGAAGGAAATCGGTTCTCGTCTAGCAAAGCTGAGCCACTGAATCAAGCAGCCCTGAAGCTGATCTCTTTGAAGACATGATGCTATATGTGATAACACATTTTATTTATTGTTATTGTTTGAGTGAATTATAAACAAAAGCTTTCTACTAAACAGAGTATTTTATGGAACACTCATTCCAAGATACAGAAGTGTTACATACTGTATTTCTCTCTCACAGGGAACACGATCATTTTAGTATTTCTGAAAGGTCCTGTGGGGGAAGATATCAGCCTTCTTGAGTTGAACCCCTTAAACACTTAAATGGCCCTTCCTTCTTTCACACTAATTGACATCATTTTGAGAAATGCTGACATCATTTTGAGAACTGCTAAATAAATATGTCATTCTCTTACCTAAAATATCCTTTACATTTCTTTCCACCTCTTAAAATCCTGCTCATTTTTCAAGTTTCTGCTTAAACCCAAATCTCTGAGAACAGGCCAGTGTAAATCTCTAGGAATGGACCAACTAAGGGGTGAGGGTGCCTCTCTTTGGAACAACTATTCCAGTTGTAATCTGTGTTGTCATGCAGCTTCTGTAGTCCCTGTGCCATTGTTTCATTGTGTGTTCATGTGTTGGCTTATAACTATAGTGCCATTGTGTGAAGATATGATCTGGGACTTATTCCACTATGAATCCTTCTTAGAACCAAGACACAGACTTGAGGGTCTGCTTATTAACCAAGACTGCTTCTTTCCTTTCCATCACTTAATACTCATAAATACTATGGGTCAATGGTAGTATGTTCTCTTAACCTATGCTTGGGCACATCGTGGGAGTTTCCTCTTCAGAGACTAAGGCAGGCACCAATCTAGCCCTCGGAATCTAGCAGTGCGAGGAAAAGGCCCCGAACCATGTCACTCTGCCTTATCAGAAAGGAACACTGAGGTGGAGAAGGCAGCATTTAGCACAGATGCTGTGATGATTAGGTTCTGGTGTCAACCTGGCTAAGTGAAGATGCCCAGTTGTCTCGTCAGGTAAGCACTGGTCTGACCATTGCTGCAAGGATATTTCATGGCTGGCTGATAAGCCAGAAGACTGGTGTATTAAATCATCAGTCAGTTGATTGTAGCTGTGGCTGATTACATCTGCAATCAACTAAGGTGTGTCTCCCACAAATGAGATAATCCAATCAGCAGAAGGCTTTTAATGAAGAAGAGAGACTTTTTCACTACTTCTTCTGCCCGCAAGCCTCTCCTGTGGAGCTCATCCAGACCCTTCATCGAAGCCACCCTACCCTACAGATTTTGGAGTTTTCCATTCCCACATTTGTGTGAAACATCTTTATATTTTCAGAGCTCTCCTGTTGGTTCTGTTTTTCTGGAGAACCCTGACTAACACAGATGAACTCCAGTTTGGTGTTAGCCAGGCTTTGCGTCAACTAGAGGAACAGAGGATGAGACGAATTCAGAAGTCTTTTTAAACATTTTGTTAAAAGACTTGGTAAATGGACAGGGGCGCACTGAGAAATGACTCCATGACTGGAGCATAAGGAAAAGTTAACCAATAAAAAGTTGCTCTGTTTTATTCCAGTTGGAATGGAGATGAGGAGACAGTTACTGTTTTAGTTTGCTGGCTGCCAGAATAAGATTTACCAGAAACAGAATGACTTTTAAAAAGGGAAATTTAATAAGTTACAAGTTCACAGTTCTAAGACTAAGAAAATCCTAATTAAAGCAAGTCTATAGAAATGTCCAATCCAAGGCATCCAGGGAAAGATACCTTGATTCAAGAAGGCCAATGAAGTTCAGGGATTCTCTCTCAAGTGGAAGGGCACATGGCCAACATGGCATCATCTGCTAGCTTCCTCTCCAGCTCCCCAGGAGGCATTTTCCTTCTTCATCTCCACAAGTCGCTGGGCTCTCTGCTTTGTGGTTCTGTGGCATTCTGTTGTGGCTTTCTTGTGGCTCTGTCATTCTTCTTGGCTCTTGTTAAATCTCCAACTTTCTCTAAAATGTTTCCTCTTTTATAGGATTCCGGTAAACTAATCAAGACCCACCCAAATGGGTGGAGATGTCTCTATCTAATCAAGTTTAATGCCCACAATTCATTGAGTCACATCTCCTTGGAGATAACTTAATCAAGTTTCCAACCTATAGTGCTGAATAGGGATTAGAAAGAAAAAAAACCATTACTCCCACAAAATGGGATTAGGATTAAAACATGGCTTTTTCAAGGGTACATAAACCTTTTCAAACTGGCACAGTTACCAAAATCCTAACTATGCTTAAAGGCGCAACTCAAACCCCATCTTCTTTCCAAAGCTACTGTGGTTTCCTCAGCCATTGGTGATGTCACTCTAAACCCTGTTTCATGAACCTCCAAGTTCCTGTTTCCCATAACACAATGCCTTATGCTGTAGCTAACAGAGGCATGCTTTATCTGCTCCACTAGACTGGAAGTTCCTCAGGGTGATCATGCCTTTGTGTAGTATGATGGTTAAATTGTGGGCTCCAAGTTCAGGTCACCTGGATTTGTATCACAGACACATCCATTTACAGACTTGTACATGGGCAAGTTAGCTTATCTGGCTCTCAGTTTTCTCCTCTGCAAATTGAAATAAGAATAATTGTAATAATACCTACTTTGTAGGAGGGGTTGTGAGGATTAAATGAGAGATGCATGTCGTGTACTGCCACAGTGATTAGTAGTCACTCAATAAGTCTTGGCTACTATCACCTTTTGTAATAGAGAAATAATCTAGTGTCTAGTGACTGCACTAAAATAGTGAGCGCTCAAGTAGACATTTCTTGACTAAATTGAACACATGAATGAATGAATGAGTCTCTCTCAAGGCACCTCAGTGATAGTGGTTACAAAGGACAAAACTCAGGGTCTTGGGGAGAGAGTGGAATCAAAGAGAGCCAGAGATCACAACTCTAAAGTTCCCAGCCTGAAACTGGCTCCTCACCACGTAATGATTCTGCAGAATTTTATTTGGTTTCTTTTCTTTCAGTTTTATTATGTCCCAAAGTCATGAGCCTTTTGGGGTTTTGCGGAAGACCACCCGAGAGTTTTACAACACAAGGCTTCGTTGGAGAAATATTCTGTAGATTTCCCCTCTTGAGTGCTTGAGAGGAGCCCTCCATCTATTATTTGGCTCCCAATGCATACTACATTTCCTGTGGATTGCCAGAGGGACATTACAGGTCTAAAGAATACATCTCCTGCTTTATTGTCAAATCCATGACCTGAATGTTTCCAAAGGTGAGTTCTCATTGTTACAGGACATTAACAGCTCTTCCTTCATGGAAGCCTTTTCCGAGCTTTTTATTTATAAGTTTGAAAGAATATTGCTTGTGTGGCAGAATGTGAGCATCTGGTATGTGTTTTGTGTAAGTATCCTCTAAAGCTTCCAAATCTCTCTCCAGCCTGATCTCAAATTCAGAACGAGGAATTTCAGGGAGAAGAAGAGGGAAGGGGACTTACAACAAGCTTGGAAGATTCTTGCAATAAACCTAAAAGGTCCTTAGTGTCTGCAGTATGTTGTAAAATATCTGAGCTCTTTGCAGCAAAGTCCAGGTATACTTTAACCCTTCCTTCCCTATTTCTCCATCAAGACAGAAACAAGCAACTGGTAAAGAAACTTGCATAAAACCATGCGCTTGTAGAGCCCACTTCCTCTGGCGGGGTCGTGCAACTACGTATGTCCACGCGGGTGACTGGAGGCAGGAGAGAGAGAGGCCATAAGCCATCCTGAAGGACTGCGTGACCCCTGGTGCTGGAGGTAGGCATGCCGACAAGGACCTGGAATTCAAAGGCCAAGAAGGTGGCTGAGCAACTTGAAGACTTCCAGGGGGGCCTTTCAGAAATGGAAGGAATCAGCTGGTAAGAGTGCAGTGGGAAATAGTTAAGTCCCGGAAGGAATGATTAACAGCTTGAGCGACAGACAGACATATCCTCCACAGTCTTCACCTGTGGAAGTTCTGAACACATTTTGAGAGGAAATGGATCATTTTTTTTGTTCTCTTAGTTGAACAATGCAAAAGCAAATATTGTGATCTTCTCTAAGTTGTTGGACAAAGAGGGGGTGTGGTTCCACTCCGTCTGTCTCAGTTCTGTCTGGCACTGCGGTAACTTGCCAGGATCTTTGTCTCTATGTGAGGCCACCACATCCCACTCCTGTTTCCCACCAGAGCTGGCGTCTGTTTCCTCTTTGTCTTCCTTCTGAACTACCAACGCATGCCTTCCACCTCCCCAAATGTGCTGGCTTGCATTATTCGACTGAAAAGATGCTTTACCACCATCACCAACATCCTCAGATGTGGTTTGCTCAAATAGCATCTGACCAACAACTAAACAGGAACTGGCATCCATCAGCGTCTGATGCGCCAGTGATCTGAGAGAGACAAGACCGCTTCAGGCTTAGACAAACAATAAGAACATGTGCAGATTCCACAAGCGCAGACAGAGAATTTAATAAAGACTTGTTGCCACAAAAGCCCGCGTTACTGGATGAGGCTGGGGTTCTTTTGTTTGTTGAGGCTCTCTCCGAAGGCCATGCTCCCAAATCTATGTTCCCCTTTGCTGTAGTATCTCTTGGAAGCCAAGATCCGGGCCTGGGCAACCGGGGACTTCTTAGAGCACAACTCCAGGGAGCCGCAGTTGTGAGCTACTTCCATGGAATCACTAGTGTGGGTCTCCTCCAGCTGCCCCACCAATTCCTGGATGTAGCCGCAGGGGCTCTTGGCCCTGTGATGCTGAGAAGCTCTTTCAAATTCATCCACCCCTCCCTCAGGGGAACTAAAGAGCAAGTCAAAGCTACACGTGTAGAGTTCAGAGAGGAGAGAAATATCTCAGGGCCTTAGGAAGGCTTCACTGAGAAGGGGATATTGGCACTGGGTCTGTGGACAGAGGCAAAGTGGCATTTTTTGCCCCACGGAGATGGAAGTAAAACACAAAATTCTGTGCCACATTCAGGTTTTCTTAGAGGTATTCTTTTTTGTTTTTAAGAGTAGAGACGACTTAAATTTCAGACAGTGTAGCAGGAAAAGAATAAAGAATATATTATTTCAGATACCATCATAAAGGGGAAGAAGGCTTAGAGAAAAACAGGTAGATTGGCCCCAAGAGTCTGGTCCAAGCCAGTACATTTCAGCCCTTTCTAATTTCACGTTTTCTTACTTTTTTTGATTTCTGAACCTTTAGCTTCTCTCAAATACTATTTTTTTAAGGCCCAGTTGCTCTGGTGGGGGTGGCAGGAGGGAGGGGAGGGGAGCCATTCTGGTGGGCTGGGAGGCAGGTGCTGCCTGAAGGAGCCAGAGCACACCCGCCTCTACCCTCCCCTCCCCTGCCCTCCCCTCCCCTCCCCTGCCCTGCCCTCCCCCTCCCTTGCCCTCCCCTGCCCTCCCACCTCCCCTGCTCATCCAGCACTGAGCACCACCCACGGCTGACCGCTGGCCCCAGGGAGGAGGGGGCAAAGGGAGAGAAGGGATGCTCATGGATGCAGCCCAAGACGTCTGCCTGTGGGAAGCAGTGACTGAACTTCCAACCCGCAGGTACGCTGAGGGGAAGGGCTTCTTTGGGGGAAGGGTGCGGGGTGCATTTCTTCACTTTTCCAGTATAAGGAAAGGGAGGGCTCCACGTGGGGATCAGCGAGCATCAGGGTTCCGGCGTGCCGGTCCGCGTAAACCCGGGCCCTGGCCTGCATCCTGACTTAGGTGAGGCGGCCAGGAGGCAGCGGGCGAGCCCTGCACGGCTCAGCAGCGCCCCGGGTTAGGGCGGGGGGGGGCGGGAGGAGGCCACCCTGACCCCAATTCCTACGGCCTCGGGGTCAGCAGTGGCGGCTGGGGGTCCTGTGAAAACGGCCTCCGTGGCCCTCCTCCAGCAGGAGCTGCTCAGGCGGCCTCGCTCCAGAGCGTCTTAACTGGGAACACAAAACGCATTGCTGGTTTTTTTTCACTCAACCTCAAAGAGATCCTTTTATGGACAGACCCGTGCCTGCCTCCTTTTTTAAAGCTCCCTTTGAGACGCTGACCTCCCGTGGCCTGGGCAAGGCCACAGGTGACCCTTCCGAGAGTGGGAGGCTCTCAGCGCGGCTCTGTCTGCTGGGCCTCAGCTGAACTGAGGACAAATGAAGCTTTCAGCCGGGCAGGACCCAGGCGCTGCCTGGGGACACGGGGTTGAAGTTGGTGGCGCAGCGGTGCAGGCTGACTCGGCCCCACCGAGAAGCGGTGGCTGGTCCCTAAGCTGGGGCAGCTTCTGGGTTTGCACACTCATGTGGGCAAATGGGCAGCGCAGGACACGGAACCGCGCCTGAGGATACGTTCCCTGAGTTTCCATCCGGATACACCTGGACGCATTCGGCTTCAAAACTTGCCCTCAGTGGAGTCTCCTTTGCTGAGAGCCATGGAGGGGAGAGCCAGAGTTGGGGCAGGACTTCCAATTTCCGTGACTGAGTGAAATTGCCACCCTAGGTGACAGGGATTATTTTTATGCACTGTGGTGCCTGGGATTTTTCAAATCTCAAATAAGAAAGCAAACATTTGATGTTTTTAATTTCTGAAAACATGATTCAGCGACATAACAAGAAATAAAATGAATGAAATGTAATAAAATTCAAAATTGGCTCTAGCCACTATCCAATTGTCAGCAACTTGATTTCCATGTCTTGTTTTAGGAAAGGAGTAGCTACGATGGATCTATCTAACTGGAAACCAAAAAGTTTGGCTATTTTGGGTACAAGTGGATTTGAATCAAGTTATAATGGCCACCTTTATTTATTTTACATTTAAGTGATAACAGGAGGGAGGCTACAAGAATGCTGAATTCCTTTTTCTGCTATCATGACTTGGGATGGATGAATCACTTGTGCCCTCTTCTTATTCTGCTTTATTTTAGTCTTATTCATTTATATATATATATATATATTACAATCTAGCTTACTAGATTGTAAGCTCTTAGAAAGAACATCTTTTTCACCATCATTTCCAAGCATCTAGCTTAGAAGTCACTTGGTAAATATTTGTTGATAGATGAGATGAAATTTCCACTCTCCTGTTTTCTTCTTTTTTCTGTGATTTATGTCTTTATTTCACAAACATTTATTTGGACACCTCTACCATGTGGACTAGGTCCTGGGCAGGCACAAATATACAAACACCAATATCCATGGTTTCTGATTTAAGTAAGGGCTCAGGAAGCAGCTAGGGAAGCAGGTAAGTAACAGCACAGTAAAAAGAGAAGGTCCATTTCTGTCAGAGGCAAAGGGTGAGTCAAGGAAGGTTTAATAGAAAAGGAAATATTAGAGCTGGACCCTGAAGTCTGCAAAGGAATTGGCTGGGAACAACACACTCTGGGAACAGAGGACTCTGGAATTGATGGAGAAATTTGAATTGGATCTCAGGAAAATGATGGACATCATGGAACACACAAATATAAGAATCACTGGTGTCCCAGAAGGAAAAGAGAAGAGTAAAGGGCTAAGAAGAGTAGTTGAGGAGATAAGGGGGAAAACTTCCCAACCCTAATAGAATAAAAAATATGCAAATCAAAGAAGCCCAATGAACACCAAATAGAATAAATCCAAATAAGCCTTCCCAAAGACACATACTAATCAGTTTGCCAAATGTTAAAGAGAAACAGAATGTCCTAAAACTTTACACCCAAAGCATAAGGAATGAAAGGAAAAAATAGAAAAATGGGAATTCCTTAAAATTAAATGCTTCTGTGCCTCCAAAGACTTTGTCAAAAAGGTGAGAAAGCAGCCAACTCAATGGAAGAAAATACTTGGAAATCATGTATTGGATAAAGGTTTGTTATCCTGTATACATAAAGAAATGGTACATCTCAACAATAAAAGAACAAACAACCCAATTATAATATGGGCTAAAAATATCAATGACATTTTATGAAGAGCAAATACAGATGGCTAAAAGCTCATGAAGGATGCTCAGTTTCATTAGCTATAAGGGAAATGCAGATCAACACTTCAATGAGATATCACCTCACACCTATAAGAATGGCTGCTACTAAACAAAGAGGAAACTACAAATTTTGGAGACAATGCAGGGAAATTGGAACACTTATGCACTGCTGGTGGCAATATATAATGGTACAGCTGCTATGGAAGACAGTTTGGCAGTTCCTTAGGAAACAAAATATCGAGTTGCCCTATGACACAGCAATAGCACTACTTGGTATATACCCAGAAGAGCTGAAAGCAGTAACTCAAATAGAGATTTGCACAACGATGTTCATGGCAGCATTGTTCACAATTGTCAAAGGATGGAAACGAACCAAGTGCCCATCAACAGATGAGTGGATTAACAAAATGTGGTATCTACATATGATAGAATATTATGCAGCAGTAAGACAAAAATGACGTTCTGAAGCATATGACACAA
>PVIY010006521.1:52343-87225 GCA_004026745.1 Myrmecophaga tridactyla | reverse complement strand
CACACACACACACACACACACACACACACACACACAGGAAGTAAGCATATCTGTATAACTCAATTTTAAAGGAATTTGTTCATTCCTCAAGTAGGTTATATGGATTATATGGATAGTCCATGGTTTAACTAGGGTTTGTTATTTGTTTTGTACATTGCCATGGATTAAAAAAAAAATGCTTTCATCATATGTATTAGCTAGGGTTCTCTAGAGAAACAGAATCAGCAGGCGATATCCAGAGATATAAAATTTATAAAAGTGTCTCACATAACCGTGGGAAGGTAGAGTTCAAGGTCTGTAGGGCAGGCTGTAAACTGGTAACCGATGAAGGTCCTCAGTGAACCCTCAGGAGAAGCTGGCTGGGCAACACTGGGAATGGAAGGGTCCAAAATCCAAGGGCAGGCTGTGAAGCTGGTGACTCCAGTGAAGGGTGTAGATGAACTCCACAGGAGAGGTTCACCAGTTGAAGCAAGAAGAGTAACTGTCTCTTCTGAATCCCCCTTAAAAGTCTTTCCATGATTAGATTAATCGCCACTCATTGCAGAAGACACTCCCTTTAGCTGATTACAAATGCAATCAACTGTGGATACAACAATGTAATCATGATTTATGTCCCTGAAATGTCTTCATAGCAACAGACAGGCCAGTGCTTGCCTGACCAGATGACCAGGCACCACCACCTGGCTAAGTTGACACATAAACCTGGCCATGACACCATTTATTAAATCTAACATTTCCCCCATTAATCATATTCAGCTATTTATTTCCATGCTGTTTACTGTGCTACCATCTCCACCATCCATTAAGAAAACATTTCCATCATTCCAAATAGGAACACTTTGTATTTTAAGCCTTATTCCCATACCATCTCCTGGTAACCTATATTCTAGATTCTGACTTTTTGAGTTTGCTTATTCTAATTGTTTCAAATCAATAAGATCATATGATATGTATCCTGTTGTGTCTGGACTATTTCACTCAACATGATGTCTACAAAGTTCACCCATATTGTCACATGTATCAGAAATTAACTCATCTTAACGACTGAATAATATTCCATTGTATATATACCATATTTTGTTTATCTATTCATTGATTAATGGAGATTTCTTAGTTTGCTTCTGCATTTTGACAGTGAATAATGCCATGGTGAACACTGATGTGCAAATGTCTGTTTGAGTCCCTGCTTTCAATTCTTTTGGGTATATACCTCATAGTGGGTTGCCAGGTCATACTGTAGTTCTATACTAGCTTCCTGAGGAGGAAGGTTCATAACTTCATCAGATGTAGTACAATAAAATGCATATAGTTGTCACTAAATAGTCTGAATTGTATATGGCATAATTCCTTCAACATGTTTGAGCTTTTACAGTGTGCATTTCACCACAGCTATATGCCAAAAAAAAACCCATATATGCCTTAAAATTCTAATGACGTTAAGCAATGATATTTTAGCTTTATTATTAAATTAAAGTGCAGACTCAACTTTCCTTATGCTCATAATGAATTAAGTGAATGAGGTAGAAGACTTATCAAGGTTCATGTAGACAGAAGCATCATTTAGGAAACAATGTGTTGATTAGTTCCGTCCTCACCCTGTCCCCTCCTACTTTCCAGTGATAATTGTGAGGAAAATGTACTTCCCCCAAAATCGAGCTGGCATTATGCTGCTATATATTTACATTCCACATATACTTTCTTGGTTAAAGACCTACTTTTTCAAGTGCCTCTAAGTTAAAGTTGTCTTTCTTTTTCTCTCAACCCTAAAGGCTATGATGCCTCATGGCACAGTCTTTATGTGGCAGCTTCTCTAGCAACGCTCACTTCTCAGGGACCTCATCTCATCCCATGCATGTAATATACCAGCTGTACCCTGGTATAATGGCCAGTACTCTCCCTGGAACATTAAGCTCATATATCCACTGCCTGCTACATATCTCTGTTGGGGTGTGTGGTGGATGAAATTGTGTACCCCCAGGTTAGATGTGTTCTTAGTCTCGATCTGCTTTTGTGTGGGTGTCGCCCCATTATAAATAAGATCTTTTCAAGGAGTGACTTCAGTAAAAGTGTGGTCCTATTGAATCAGCTTAGGCTTTAATCCACTTAAAGATTACTGGAGTCTTTTGTATACTGAGTGACAGTCTAAAGGGGAGAGAAGCCATGGGGAGCTGTCAGAAGGTGGAAGTCAAGGGAGCCCAAAGGAAAAAAAGTAGACATCACCCTGTATATTGCTGTATGATGGAAAAACCAAGGAACCCCAAGGATTATCAGTCAGCAAGATGATACTAAACCTGGGAGGAAGCAAGTCTTTTACCCTCTGAAACTGTAAGCTGGTAAATTCTTGTTGTTATGCCCACCTATTGCTTGGTATTTGTTTTAGCAGCCAAGAAACTAAAACAGGATGGTATAGAAATCTGAAACGTAATATGTTTAAAATTAAATTCTGATTTTTCTCCCCAAATCTGCTCTTCCTCCTTTTTTTGCATATTATTTCTAATTCCTTAGGACATATTTAGAGTTATACTCAACTCCTCTCCCTAGTATCCCGTATCCCATCTGTCCTCCAACTCTGTTGTCTCAACTTTCTAAATATATCCTGGATTTACATGTAAAATGTGATTTATTCACACAATGACATATTATGTAGCAATGAGAATGAACTATATACATCGATAGTAACAATATAAATGAATATTACAAAATATAATGTTGAAAGATGCCAGCCATTTAAGTATATACTCTAGGATATTTATGTAAAGTCCAAAGTCATATCTATTCTAGTAGAAGTCAGGTTTCCTTTGGGGTTTAGTGACTAGGAGGAGTTGTGGGGGAGCTCCCAGGATGTTTAGTTTGTGATATGCCTGATTTTCTGCATTTGATACTTCTATAAGAAATAATAGGTCTGCTCTGCTGCCTTTCTGATCCAATCTCCATCCTCTCCTGCCTAGATCCTGGCAGTGGTTTCCTAGCTGGTTTCCTGCATCCACCCATGCTTCCCTACAGCCTTTTGCCAGTGTGAACTTTTAAAAACGTTTAACTCGGGAAGATAGGAAAATACTTCTCAGTGCGCCTGCAGCACAGCAGTCCCCGCTAGTGGGCGACGGGACCTGTGGACAAGCTGACGGCGCTAAGCCCGGAGCCTGGCCTGGGGGTTCTGGCCTCCACCCGGCTCCTGTTCTGGCTCCTGGCTTGGGCGGCAGGTGGGCAGGCGCGGCGCAGCCCGGACTGGGGCCATGTCTCGGGAGACACGGGTTGAGGAGCTGGGTGAGCTGCACTACCAGGACACCGATTCAGACATGCTGGAGCAACAGGACAGCAAGTACAAGGTCAAGTGGGCCCACAAGGAGGATGAGCAACTGAGGGCCTTGGTCAGGCAGTCTGGACAGCAAGACTGGAAGTTCCTGGCCAGCCACTTTGCTGAACGCACTGACCAGCAATACCAGTACCGGTGTCTGAGGGTCTTGAATCCAGACCTTGTCAAAGGCCCTTCAACCAAAGAGAAAAATTAAAAGGTCTTTGAGCCAGTCAAGAAGTATGGCACAAAGTAGTGGACGCTGATCAACAAGTACCTGAAGGGTGGGCTAGGGGAGCAGTGCCATGAGTGCTGGTGCAACCACCCTGACCCTGAGGTTAAGAGGCCCTATTGGACTAAGGAGGAGGATTGCATCATCTGTAAGAGGCCCACAAGGTGCTGAGCAACCACTAGGCTGAGGTTGCCAAGATGCTGCCCGGGAGGACAGATGATGCTGGGAAGAATCACTGGAACTCCATCATCAAAAGGAAGGTGGACACAGGAGGCTTTCTGGTGAGTCCAAAGACTGCAAATCGCCTGTGTAGTTGCTGCTGGAGTTCAAGGAAAAGGATGAGTATCCTACCCCATGGGAGACCAGGAGAGTCTTGTGAACATCTGGCCCCTGGTACCCCTGGCCATGAAGGAAGAGGAAAGCAGTGAAGAGCAAGCCTGGGCAGCTGCCACTTCTAAGGAGCAAAGGTCTATCCCTGCAGCGCCATATGGCATGTGGATACCAGAGCCCATGGAAGGGTTCCCCAAACAGGAAGGCGAGGAGTACTTCCCACCATAAATGAGCCTTCCTTACAAATGGGTGGAGGAGGCCACTAACCTCCTCAGCGCTGCTGTGGGGACCAGCCTCTCTGAAGCTCTGGACTTAATTGAGTCAGACCAACAACGCCTCATGTGACCTGAGTAAATATGACCTCCCTGAGTAGCCCTCTGCAGAGGGTAGTGACAGCGGTAGCCCAATGTAGCCCCAGGCATCACGTCAGCATCAGGCACCCGTGCTCACCTGGCCTGCCAGCCTGCTGCCCAGTATGACCAAGCACCGCCTGGATGACCACACCGTCATGGACCTGAGCCAGAGCAGCCAGGGCAAGCTGCTCCCCATTTCCCCGAGCACTGACGTGGGGGGCTTGGGCATTGGCACACTGCCTTCTGTGCTCAAGTGGCAGAAGAGGTGTGTCACCTTGTCCCCCCTCACAGAGGACAGCACCAGTCTGTCCTTCCTGGACTCCTGCAACAGCCTCACCCTCCCAAGAGCACACCAGTCAAGATCCTGCCCCTTTCGCCCTCCCAGTTTCTGAATTTTTGGAACAAACTGGGCACACAGATGTTAGAGAGACCCTCGCTGATGTCCATCCTGGTGTGCAGCTGGAAAGTGGCGGTCGCCATGCCCCTGCACCAGGATAAGATGCCCCTGACCAGAAACATGCCGCCTGAGTGCCAGGTCTGCACACAGCCTCCCACCCATCCCCTCCCCACAGCAGCAGCCAGCCTGTGGGTGCCAGGATCCCGGCTGGGGCACTCCTGAAAGAGAGTTGAAAGAAAACTTGCTCTTTTCTGCCCAAAGTTTCTTCATTTAAAAAAATAATGTTTTTTTTTAATTGTGAAATATAACAAATATGCAAAAAAGCAATAAATTTCCAAGTACATTGTAACAAGTAGTCATAGAACAGATTTTAAAGTTTGGTATGGGTTACTGTTCCACAATTTTTCATTTTTTCTTCTAGCTGCTCCAAGACACTGGAGACCCACAGAGATATCAATATAATGATTCAGCAGTCATACTCATTTGTTAAATCCTATCTTCTCTGTTAACACTCCTTATTCTAGTTTGCTAGCTGCCAGAATGCAATATACCAGAAGCGGAATGGCTTTTAAAAAGGGAAATTTAATAAGTTATAAGTTTACAGTTCGAAGGCCGTAAAAATGTCCCAATTAAAGCAGATGTTCAAACTGAGGCACCCAGGCAAAGAGACCTTGATTCAAGAAGGCTGATGAAGTTCAGTGTTTCTCTCTAAGTGGAAAGGCATATGGCAAACATGGCATCTGCTAGCTTCCTCTTTAGCCCTCTTTCTTCATGAAGCTCCCCCAGGGCCATTCTCGTTCATCTCCAAAGGTCGCTTGCTGGTGGACTCTGTCTCTCTTGGAATCTCATGGCTTTCTCTCTTGGAGATATGATGTCTCTATGGAGATAACCCAATCAAGTTTTCAACCTATAGTACTAAATAGGCATTAAAAGAAACAGTTGCTCCCACAAGATTGATTAGGATTAAAACATGGCTTTTCTAGGGTGCATCAATCCTTTCAAACCAGCACACTCCTTCTCTTTTTTTGTGAAAAAAAAATGACATATATATATATATATATATATATATATATATATATATATATATGCAATATATATATTAGTACATCAACAACTACTTGTTGAACAGATTTCAGAGTTTGGAGGGGTACAAGTCTATAATTTTAGGTTTTTATTTCTAGCTGCTCTAAGGTACTAGAGACTAAAAGAAATTAAAAAAAATCAATATAATGATTCAATAGTCATATTCATTTGTTAAAACCTACCTTCTCTGTATAACTCCACCATAACCTTCGCTCTTTCTCCCACTCTTTAGGGGTATTTGGGCTATGCCCATTCTAACTTTTTCAGGGCCTACCAATAATGTAGGATGAAAGTTGGAACTAGCTGATGTTCTAGAAAGACTGGTCCCTCTGCATTTTAGGACTTATCTGGTCCAGAGACCCATCTGGAACTTGTAAGTTTTTTTGACAGTTACCACAGTGCAAGGAACCTTTGTAGAATCTTATATAATTCCCTAGGTATTCTTTAGGATTGGCAGGAATGGTTTTGGTTGGCGTTTGATAAGTAGCAATAACTTATCAACTGTCTAACTGAAGCTTGCATAAGAGTGACCTCCAGATAACCTCTTGACTCTATTTGACCTCTCCCAGCCACTGATGCTTTATTAGTTACACTTCTTTTCCCCCTTTTGGTCAAGATGACATTGTTGAACTCATGGTGCCAGGGCCAGGCTCATGCCTGGGAGTCATCTGCCATGCTTCCAGGGAGACTTTCACCCCCTGGATGTCATGTCCTATATAGGGGGAAGGGCAATGATTTCACTTGAAGAGTTGGGCTTAGACAGTGTGAGGCCATATCTGAGCAACAAAAGAGGTCCCCCAAAGGTGATTCTTAGGCATACCTATAGGTAGGCTAAGTTTCTCCACTTCGTTTGTAAGTTTCACAAGAGCAAGCACCAAGATCAAGCGTACTGTTTGACATAATACCCCAGTGGTAACGTTTAATACTTCCATATTTTTTTCTTCTATCTCTCAAGGATCTTTGCCAATATATTTTTTAGGAGGTCCCCCACATGGAAGGCAAGTATTCTTACACTGATTCCAGACCTTTGATTATCTGCTTAATATACTCTGGGGTATATCTAAGTATTACATTAAGCTATACAGGATTAAAAACTCTCATTCTTATTCTGGGCTCCCATGTTTGGATTTTTTACGTAATCTATCCAGACAGATTAAGTTCGATTATGTGCTACAGAAAATTTAGGTTCTGGACAAAATAATCCTTTCTTATTTTATGTCTCAAAGAGTAGATGAAGTTCTAAAATGCAGACAATGTCTTCCTTACCCCTATATTCTAAGTTACCTTAATCGTGACCTGGTTGGCTTCATTCTTATCTCTAAATACCAGGTTATACATATATAAAATAGCCCCTCAAAATCCAGAAATAACAATTACTGCTCCAGACTACATGTGACTGCTGTAAGAGTTTACAACCTAGGCCCCAGTTCTCTTATTAGTATTTTCTAAATGAGATCCTACATTATTTGCTCTCTTGTTTCTGGCTTGTTTTGCCTTACCCAATGTCCCACAGGTTCATTCACATTGCGTCTTCATGTTTATTAATATAGTTTGGTACTTTACTTTTCTTTTCAGTTTTTTGGTTTCTAATTTTATAATTTTCTAATCCCAGGAATAGAGTGAGTTCAAGTTGCCAAAAGAAACTTAATGTCTCTCCATCTGTCTTAAGTTTCAATTCCTAAATTCATTGCATTTGAGTAGTTTTAGAGTGAGGGCAAAACGTCCCATTCTCAGTCTCACTGGGCATTGGAGTTTGCCTGGTGCTTCAGTGGCCATCGTTCTGTCCAGCTCTGGCCAAGGAGAGGTGTGAAGGCTGTGTCCCGCCTGCTGAGCTGACAGAAGCCTGGGTAGTCTGCCTCCCAGCATGCATTTGTGGAAGTGCTATGACAATAAGTTTCTACTTCCTCATGTCAGCGTGACATCCATTTAGAGATGCTTAAGTGTTCTGCTTACTACATTTGCTGTAGGAGAAGCATTGCTATTTATGATTTCTTGATTAAATTACATAATTCATGAATCAATTCAGGAATTTTAGCCCTGATTATGTCATGTATTGTGTAATGACACATAATTTCAGAAAGGATTTGTGTATCCCTTGATTAGAAATAAGTCTAGGCAGTTGACCTAAGGTAAGACGTAGATCAATTTCATGAGAAATCATACTCCATTCAAGCCAGAATTCTGGACTTTAAATCCTTAAACAGATATGCTGAAACCCAGGAGGCATTGATGCTTTTCCTTTCCCTCATCTTCCTTCTTATCCACGTTCCAGAAGTGCTGCTCCTGTCTGTTTCCTTCTACAAGAAAGAATGTTTCCAGTACTTTTCATTCCCCTGTGTAGATCCGTATTTCCATGTCACATCAATTTCTTCCTGTCATCCTTTTAACACTTTGTAGTCAGGGACTGCTGGTGATGAATTCTTTCAGCTTTTGGGCATGTGAGGTATTTCTTAATTTTTGAAAGATATTTTTGGTGCATGTAGATTTCTAGGTTGGCAGTTTTGTTTTTCCTCTACTTTAAAGATATTCTTCTGTCTTCTGGCTTGTACCATTTTCACACCAGTTTTAACTAATTTGGTTGTGATATGCCTTGGTGTAATTTCTTTTATGTTTCCTTTCCTTTATGTTTATTGTTCTTGGTTTTCATTGAGTTTCTTGGACCTGTGAATTTATAGTTTTCATCAAATTTGGAAAAATTTCAGCCATTATTTCTTTAAATATTTAAGGAGTCCCCAGTCTTCCTTGCAGACTCCAATTGCATATATATTTGGAAAAAAAATGTAACTTTGATTATATCATGTGTTATCCCAGGAAAAACAAACAAACATATTATTAATATCAATCTGTTCCTAATGGTGTGATCCCATAGTAAATACGACCTTTTGAAGATGCTATTTTTAGTAAGGCATGACCCAGCTGAATCTGGAAGGGTTTTATCCTCTATAAGGAGAAAGCCACAGGGAGAAGCCGAAAGCTGGAAGCCAGTGTGATCCCAGAAGAGAAAGGAGGGGATATGGCCACGTGTCAGGAAAGCCCAGGAGCCCCACGATGTCTGCACTGCACTGGCCTCCAAAACTGTGAGATAATAAATCCCCATTGTTCAAGCCAGCCCATTGTGTAGTATTTGTCATAGTGGACTGGAAACTAAGACGTGTCACTTTGTACCTCTAGCTAGAGTAAAAGCTGAAGGCTTTACACCACCGCACCTGATTGGTACCCCACTCCTGTCCATCTCCAGCCCTCTGGATTCACTTTCTCTTACTTGTCTACTTCCTCACTGGGCTCCCGCCACACTGGTGCTGGCATTCCCTGATGCTAATCCCCTAAAGCCTCAGGAACTCTGTGACATCCTGTTACCACTTTTTTAATGTTCTCTTCCGAGACACTTCTAATGTGTGCTCCCTTTGTGACTTCTGCACTCGTGCTTCCTTACCAGTGAGGCCTTTTGTGACCATCTTGTACAAATTAGCACCCTAACCTTTCTATCCAGTGAAACACACTCCATTTTCATTCACAAGAACATCTCCATGTGACAAAGTATGCATTTCTGTTTTGATTATTGCAGTTCTGTCTTTCCTAGTAATATAATTCAGGAGAGCAGGGGTTTTTGGTGTTTATTCATCTGGTGAGTTCCTTTCTGTATCTTCATCTAGTGCAATACTTGACACATGTTTGTATCTCAGTAGTTATTTGTTGAATAAATAAAAATTTATGTGAAGCAGGTGTGCTAGTCCAGGGATTATGATACCTGGAAAGCAAACTGACAGGGACTGTAATACTAACTAGATCTTATGATTTCATACTTCTAACTTTGCAAATATAACCCACAGGGGGAAAAAAGTAAAAATAGTTTCTTTCATAATGTTGTTTGCAAGTTTTTACTCAATGGCCATATATACATGCTTAACAAAAGGGAGAACTTAGTGAGTCTCAAGGTGGGGAGGGGGTGATTTGCAGAAAAGCTCATCATGCTATTATGGCGTTTCCTGGCACACTCTGTGGACAGGCACATTCCTTCTGATTGGAAGATTCCTATCCCACCATGGTGACATCTGAAAAAGGTTGAGGAACACTAGCAAGCAATTCTGTTTGACTTACCACAGATGGAAAACATGATCAGGTTAACATGAAATTATATTTAATTAGAAAAGCAGAATAAAACATAAAATAAACATTGATTATAATGATCTGATTTTATCCATGAACATTAGCAAATATGGAAAGAATAATTAGGAAATAGTCTTTGGATTTGATCATAAATACACAGTCTGAATTAACATATTTTCAGTGAGGAAAATAAGAAGGTGAAATGAGGCCTGCACTTTTATTATGACAGTAGATTTGCAAAGCCGCCTTAGAATACAATAAGACAGTTACCTAAGACTTTCCTGCTTCACACAGTACTAGAACACTTCCCAGAGCGGTAACATTCTATAGTTGTTTACTTTTGATACTTATTAACAAAAGTGACATATTGTGACAATTTCTTACAACAACTCCCCAACCTGATACTTCTTGCTTTACGTCCCCTTATCTGACAAAACTACTGTCTCCCTATTCTTCGACCCCATAACCCCATGTCACCACATAAAGTTGAACATTCCCACGTCAGAGCTTCTTTTCCCCTCCTGGAATTTCATTTTGCTCCCTTCTCATCATTAAGGGCACATCTGTCTCCTAAAGACTTTGAATTATCTCCCAAAACCAATCCTTCACTATCTCCTGAATAAGCGTACTCGTTCATGCGTTTGGATTCTTCATCCTCCTTGAACTCTCAGTATGACTATTTTATGAGAAATTAAGTGTCCAACCCCAAAAATGAATCAGGTAACCTTCATGAAACATGCTGAAAATCATTGTAGCTTCGTAATAATCACTACTTTACCTTGAACTGCCTTGATTTTTTTGTTTGTTTGTTTTTTTCTTTTTTGCACGGGCAGGCTCTGGGAATCGAACCCAGGTCCCCAGCATGGCAGGCAAGAATTCTGCCACTGAGCCACTGTGCACCGCCCAAACTGCCTTGATTTTTATTTTTATTTTTTTATTGTGCAATGTATTTGCTTTTATTCTTATATGTGTATCACTTTTTTTTCCAACTCGGTATTTTAACATTTTCTTACAAATATGAGATTCTTTTCTGTCAACTTATAGCACTAAAGTACTGTTCCATTAAGGGTAGCTTAGTGAATTATTCAAGATGTTTTTGAACATAACGGAGAAATGGTAAAAGATGAACTCAGAAAATAGACGGCTTCTGTGTTATTCATGAAAAACAAAATGTACAACTTTTTTTTTTATTTATAATTACAGTGATTATCCTCGTATTACTTTCTTATTGCTGCTGTGACACTTAACACCAATTTAGTGGCAGAAAACAATGCAAACATAATTCCTTATGGAACTCTCACTGGACTACAGTCAGGGTGCCAGAGGCTGGTTCTTCCTAGAGCTCTCAGGAAGACTCTGTTTCCTTGCCTTTTCCAGCTTCTAGAACTGCCTGCTGTCTTTGGCCCATGACTCTTTCCTTGCAGTGGCGTCACACCCACCCTCACTTGTGTAGTCACATCTCAGCCTTCGCACTCTGACACCCCCCCCCACTCTCACTTATGGGAACCCTCATGATTCCAGTGGGTCTACGTAGATAATCCAGAATAAACTCACCATCTCATGATCCTTAATTCAGCCGCATCTGTGAAGTCCCTTTAGCCATGTAAGATAACATGTTTACAGGTTAGTTCATGGACATCTTTGAAGTTTGTTATTCTGTTTACCACAACCCCGGAACTAGAATGTGCAGAAATCCCTGTACATGAATGAATATGAAAAGACTAACCCTGGGCACACCAAAGAGACTGTGGATGGGTGGGTTTCTTTCCTCCTGTATGTTTCTGCTGAGAAAAATAAAAGCTTGAGAACTTCTGTTGTGTACCATCAAGTTTGCAAACTTTATTTACTAGGCAATGGTGAACCACCAGTGACTTTTAAGCTTATGTGAAACCTGATCAATTCCTTAATTTAGAAAAATCCAGCCGAAGAATGGAAGCTGTGCAGCTAGGACTTGAGGTGGTGGAAAGCTTAAAGTCAAAAAAAGAAGATGCACTGGAATTGGAATATAGCCAGATAATCAAGAGATAATTTTGAAATGACTGCTCACTCAGCTGGAGGGCTCAGGGCAAAGGAAGAATGTTGAGGATGACTTTAAAGTTCAAATATACTCAGTTACTGGTGCCTATGAGACAAGCCAGTACCAGGCTTGGAGCCAGATGCTTGCAGCAGTGCTATAGAAAACATACCAACTTGCAAATATGTACTTTGGCGTAATTGGAAGAGTTGGGAAATACCTACTTCAGAGAGGATTCCAGAGAGTATTTGCAGGCCTGCATGTGTTTATATATGCAGACACACCTGCATAACATTGTAGGAACCAAAGTAAAATAATATAAGCGGGCAACATTTCCAGATTAAAGTGCTCTTTGGGATGCAAATTGCATTTCAGTCTATACAGATCCAAACTCATTTTAGAATTTTACTTTGCTCGCATCTCATGCCTGTTCTTATTGATAGGGTAAAAGAAAAATAAAGCCATTGAGAAAACAAATGTCCTCTGCAATAAAAAGTTGAGAAGATATTATTCTTGCTCTGTTTATTGTCTAATGGATTTTACATGCATAGGCGATGAGACATTATGTCAGTTATGTAAAATGGTATTAGCTAATATTAATTGAGATTTACTATTAAGATCTCAGTATATTCAGCACCTCAAATTTGTCATCTGATTAAATCTCACAGTCTTATGAGGTAGTCACTGTGTGTAAAAAAAGTGCCTCGCAGAAGAAAGATTGATGTATAACATTTCTAGTCACAAATAACATCTAAGCGAGACAGGGAAATGTTCACAGAGGAGATAACTCTTGAAATGAGACTTCAGACATATGTTTTGCAGTTCTATAAATGTGGAAGGCATTCAAAGGAAGAACCATATTTGTAAAAGCTGAGAGATGTGAGAAGTCATCAGGTGTTTGGGAATTACAAATGTATCAGATTTTAATGTGCCAGAGGGACAATGGGAACAGATGAAGCTTGTCAGGGAAGCAAGGAAGTCAGATGGCAAAGTACCTTGTAGCCCTGGTGTAAGGAGCTCATTTTATGTCATGTGGGTTGATGGGAAGACTTGACTCATTTTGAGCTGGATGGTGAGCTGATTTGATTTGCATTTTGGTAGGACCTTTATTGCACCAGAGGAAAGGATCTGTTCTTGGGGTTTTGGTGGGTGGTGAAGAAGACAGGACACATGAAAAAGAGTAAGAGGTCTGTTTCAAAAGCCTAGACAAAAAAAAAAAAAAAAATGATGAGACTTGAGCTTTTGTGGTGGCACTGCTGATGAGAAGAAGAACAAACATGTGAGACATTACTGTGGTAGAATTATCAGGATGTTGTGGTTGGAATTGGGAAGTGAGGGAACCTGGGAAGGAAAGGATGATGTCCAGGTCCCTTCCTTGGGCAGCTTTGAGGATGGTGGAGCCACTCACCAAGGTAGGGATTGGGAGAGGATAGATGAAACTTTGGGGAAGATGTATAATCATATTTGGATATTTTAGTTTTGACATGCTTCCTATATATCCAGGTGGAGATGCCTCAATAGGCACTTGGTTATATGGTCCCAAAGCTCAGAAGACATTTGGGCTGAATACACAGATTTGGCAATATCTTATGAATAGGTAAAAATTAAACCCCTGAAGTAAGCAAGTCGGTTCGGGAGAGTAGATCATGTGAGAGGGAATGAGGGCCAAGAAAAGGCAGCCCTGGGATTCTCTATGTTTGGAAATGTACTTCTGGAAGACAGCACAAATGAGAATCACAGATACTGATTTTGTAGTCATGAGTTTATCAGCAGCAGCTGAAATCATGAGGGGTTCTATATCTGATGTAAAATCTGTAGAAGGAGAGCAGTAAAAGCTACAATTAGAACCCTGGGGAAAAGGAGAAGGAAAATCTCAGCTAGGGGGACTGTATAGTGCTGTTAGGAAAATTATCAAAAGAATCCTGACAGAGAAGCCAATGAAGGAGAAAGACCCAAGAGGGAGAATGTAGTTAACAATATGTTGAAGGACACAGAAAGGGTGGGTGAGGTAATGGTGGGACATTGCTTTTTGGCGATTAAAGTAATTGGTAACCTTTGTGAGAGCCCTTTGCTTCTAATGGCAAGTGTAGAGCTCCAAAGAGAATGGGTCTAGGCATAAATCAGAGTTGACAACTATAGACAGTTGAAAGGAGGTACAAATAATCATTTATCAAATAAATGACCTTTAAACAGATTTGAAACTAACTTCAGTATAATGTCAGGAATGACATGGGGCTGTGATGTTTACATGGAATTATTTAGGAATCAGATTTTAAGGCCAGAGAATTATTATTGGGACCTGAAAAAGACAGTTGTACTTATCCTCATGTCTTACATTATTTCTCCAATTTCCAGTTTTGGTTGTGTTAACAGTTCCTTGCTCTAAGCATAGATGGGATGAGCTTTGTTGTCTCCAGCGCTAATCATCCTATAGACTGGCAAAGTGCATATAAGACGAGTGATCATTGCAGACAAACCATAAATACTAGTGCAAAAAAATTATGTTCATTTTTGCTTCTTCCTAAGAAGAGAAATAGACATTATTAAATATTCTGCTGATGATTTAAAACTTAGGGAGTGGATATGAGCTAGAGCTGACTGATTAAGCCTCATTGTTTTATTTTCTGGGAGTTGAATGTGTCTTTTATTTGAACTTTTTGGAAACTGAGTGTACGATACTTCAATGTATGGTGTACAAAGTATGATCTACTGAGCAGAGATGTACAATTCACTCAATACCATCATTGGTAGAATTGAAAAATTATTTAAATAACATTTTCAGTCTCCACATTAATTGTCAGACAGAGAAAGGCTATCAGAAATCTCTCATTTGGTATTCAGAGGATGTTGGGATATTAATGGAGAAGGAGATCACAGTTTAAGTTGTGAAAATGATGGTCTCATGAGATTCCTGAGATCTTCAATGAAATCTAGGTTCATTTTCCCATCCCTCTCCTAGACATTCCTCATGTGATTCTTTTTATCTCGCTGTTCACAACTTTATTCCAAACTATCTTCTCAAAGATTTTTGTACAGTGAGGTAAAGCAAAGGATGGATTTGCTTATATCCTTTGAAGAAAGAGATTGACAGGAAGCTCCAGAGCAGATGATGGGGATGCTATCTAGTGTAATAAAGAAAATATTTCTCTCTGCAGCAAAGGGCAGGTATGCTTGCTATCTATTATAAGAAACAAACAAACAAAAAACTTAGATTCTGGATGCACAGGTGGTTCAGTGGTAGGTTGCTCGCCTTCCAGGTGAGAGGCCTGGGTGTGGTTCTTGGCTCATGCATGCACACCCCATCAAAAAAAATGTAGGTTCCCTAAGCTTGGAGGTCTCCCCATAGTGCAACCCACTGTGGGTGCAAGCTTGCATCTAGGCCTGTCTCTGTAACCCCCATGAAGGTGTGGCAGGCTATTTTGTTAGCTTACAAGCAGGGTAGCATCTCAGATCCTTTAGAATTCTTGAAACCTTAAATTCTATTGGGAAGGAAGAAATACTTAAATAAATAAATATAACATAATAAAATGATTGTAGTAATCACTATTGTTTTTTGAGTACTTTCGATGGATAAGCCACTGTGGTAAAGATTTTGTATTTAACACTTCATTTCATAATCATAGCCACTAAGTATGGCAAATCAACTAACTTTATTATTATTCCGTCTAGCCATCTGTTGATGGACTGGATATGTAATAAAATAAAGACATCTTTATAAACATATATAAATTATGATACATTTTTCCATAAAATCTATTTTTCTTATTTTCATTTCAGCAGAGTCACAAGTTATGTTGATATAATAATGGTTTTCATATAATTTGTGTTCTGTTGAGAGTCATAATCTAAATGAGTTAAAAATGGAATTGTATTCAAAGTGTAAAAAATTAACTGTATTTTTTAAAAATTAAAATGAAAGTCTGAAAATTGTAAAAATTTACATATATGTGTTTAAAAATTACTTTTCCTCTGAAATGTTCAAAATCAACTCTTAAAATAAGAAAGAATAATAAAATATGCTTAATGAATTTTAAAATTTTAAATCAATTTTATCTTAATAAAACTGAAATTTTTAATCTCTTAAAATGTAATTAAATCCTATTAAACGTGTTTACCAAAAGAATCTACCAGCAATTGCTGTATTCATTAGCTTTCTAGTTGCTAAAATTGAGAACCTGTTTCATGTTTTACAGTGTTGTGTCAGGGCCTACGTATATACAAACTTGAGAGTAATATGAATTGCTTACTATTTCAGAACACTTCTCTGCCCCTATACAACTGATGAGAATACTGTTCAATTTTGTGAACAACTTCTGGGCAATTCAAAACAGGAATAGAAGCAAAAAAAAAAAAAAAACGAAACAAAACAAGACATTCTACGCTATTGTGAAAAGAAACTTTGCTATGCAAGGATCTATTGCATTCATGCTGAAGGACAAATTAATTTGTGTTTTCTATTAAATAACTACATCTTGTGTTCAGATCTCAGTGTCCTTTGGATAAGTGTCTGTCTCTGACAACATAAGACTGTTTAGCATTTGGACACTAGTTGTCTTTGGTCTTGAAGATATTTTGCAGTAGGTGAGGAGAAGGGTTTTCATGGTCCTGAAAGGTGTTAGTTGTGAGAATGGGTGTCCAGGAATACAGCTGCACCGCACCAGACCCCAAGTGACAAAGGGAGCCGTGAGTTCTTTAATATGTTTATATTTTTCTGCGTTTGTGATATGCGGCTCCTCTGAAGGAATGTTTGTCAGGGTCCCTCTAAGAGTACTTTTGAGATAGAGGCAGACCTTGTAAAACAGAAAGGAAACAGATCCTTCCGGCATGTAATAACGCGTTTGACATCATAGTCGCTTCAAAGGCTCTTTTTAACTTATCTAAATTATGCCTGAGTTGGTGGTAAATTGATAGATAGTGGTATGCCTCCCCTGTTGCTGGACAAACAAACAGAAGAACAAAATAACAACATAAACACACACACACACACACAGAGTCACACACAGAAGTAACTTCTGACTCTGTAAGGCAGGCAGATTGCCTTACAGGGACACGCGGCTATGGCCGTGCGTAACAGCACAGAGAGATGGAGCTGCTGGAAGCAGTGGGTGGACCGACAGGACATGTGGTGGTCAGGGATGGGGTGGCCTTGGCAAGTCCAGGGTTTCAAGCCATTGCAAGGGAAACAGTTTGGGTAGAAAGTATAGAAACAGTATGGAGGCATCGGTTAGGAAAAGAGTAATGCTCACAGCATGACCACGGTAGAATGATTAGGAATGCAAATGCGAAGATCCTTACCCATGTGGCTCAGACATGATCCACCCTGTCTTTATTAAGGATTCCCGGTCTGCCCAGTACCGAACTACCTTTCCTGGAGTTGCAACCACGGAGAATGAGACAGATGCGTTTTGTGAAGCTCACAATCTCTTATATGGGATAGATTGATCACTTTCAATCTGATTTGCAGAGCCTCAAAAGAAGGGATTTCTTCCTCTCCCGCTTAACGCGCTGGCACCAAAATTCTCATTAAGGTTATTGCATTGTGCTTTTAAAAGTAACTTTGAAAGTACAAACAAAACATGCCTTAAAATTTTAAAACATCATCAATAGGAGCTGTTAATGCCAGAGTGATGTGAAATGGCTTTTTTGTTTGTTCAGTTTTGGTTTTGTTCCAGAATGTATTGCAGGGGCTAGAATGAGATAGTGGCTGAGCTTTTATCGGGCATAAACTCAGCTGGAGGACAGAAGTAGGGGAAGTGTAGAAGTCCTGCATATGCCCAGACAGGCCTGGCCCAGGAGCAGGTCCAAGGGGGGTGATAGTGGTTTTGTTTTTCTTATTTAATTGGGAAATTTAACTTTTCTTGGAAGAAAGAGTGACTTCACCCAATAAAAAATGCCTTTTTTTTCTTATGTTTATGTGTGTAAATTTCTTGACATATAAAAGGAATTCTGGATGAGCAGTTAAAACATTTTAAACCTTTAAATTAAATATGTTCTGACTTCCTTATTTGTAAAAAGTAACGGTTTATTATTAGGTACTTTAAGATTGTATTATTCTCTGGTGTGTTTTATAATTAGTGAAACATCCTTATGTGTTTATTCTTCAAAAATGCCACAGTTTTTGCATGCAGGGTTTTTGCATTTCCTCTCACTGATGCTCATTTACCCTTTTTCTAGTACAAATATTCCCTGAGATAGAGGAGTTCTTTAGCATCAGTTAGTTTTTTGGTGGTTCTCAAAGTGGGGTCCCAATACCTACACCATCTGCATCCCCTGGGAATTTATTAAAATGCATATTTTCCACCCCAGCCTAGACCTACTGAATCAGATACTCTGGGATAAGGCCCAGCAATCTGTGCTTAACAAGCCCTCCAGAAGATTCTGAACCACTGGTGTAGTTCAGCTCTTATGTTTCCAGGACAGGAAACAGGTTCAAGGTATGATTTTCCTAGTCCTCTGACACTTCTGTCACTATATTGAGCTTCTTGTAAAGAACATGGTGATTAGGCTTCTCATGGGTTTCAGGACCTTTTCATTCTCACAGATCTTCCAAATCAATCAGAACTTTCCAATAGCATATCAAGAATTTTTTTCTTTTAAAGGTTAGATATTTTCATTCTTATTTGAAGATTTAAAATGTTTTAAACACAAAGTGCAATATAGGAGAAGCACTAGAACCTGTGCCTAAATACCAAGTTATTTAGAAATTGTGATGTAACCAAACTGAGATTTCAAAGACAACTTGGAAAGATGTCTACATCACTAATTGAAGAGAGTAGACAAATATTTGAATATCTAGAAATGAAAGCAAATGTGAAATCATTGTCATGATTTCCTAGAAGGTAGGACTTTTGAATAAGACTTTGCAGCTATCAACTTAGAGTAACAGAATTTTATAAAGGAAATTCTTCCACAGACAGAGATGGTGTTTGTTTTCAAGCCCTTCCTGAAAATGTGAAAAACAGTAGACCCTGGAGCCCTCACTGAATGTCTGAAACTTCTGATGTGAAGAGTGGTAATTGGCATCCCATGTGCTGGTGGCCAACATTAAAAATTAGGTGATCTAATTTATTCTTGAAGAAAAGAATATGCATTTCAGTTATATAGTTCGCTTTCATTCTGTTTTCTTAGTTCTCTGGTGAGCCGCAGCCTTTATTTGCTTTCTAGCCAATTGAGACTAAGGGCAGCAAGGACCATTTTCTGAAACAGTTCTTGCCTGTAATTTTTAGCAGGTTTGAATTGCAGCTTTCAGTTATAATTCTGTTGTAATCTCACACCTTACTTTTAACACTGCTGGCCCTTATTTCCCTTTTTCTGGCATGCATTCATTTATATCCAAATGCATTTCTCTACCTAGGTGCCTTATTATCATTTCCCACTGGGTGTTCCCTTCTTCTCTCACATCCATTCCTACAATATTGCTGCTCTTTACGGTTGACCTCCACAAAGGGAGATTGAAAAAGGGACCTTCTTGGGGGCATTTAGGTTTTTACTCCCTAAACTCTCCTTGCCTTCTTGCCCAGGAAGGCACATTCAAAATAGACTCTGTACTAATTCAGTGGAAGAATCTCATCTTGCACTACCAATCAAGAATATTGCAGAAAATTAAATCCCCCACCATTCTGCTATGTATAACAAAGATTTGGAGGTATTAGTTAGGAGGTATTAGGAGGTATCAGTTAGTATGTCTTGGAAACGAATAATGAAGCTTAGAAAGAGAAAGGGTAAGAGATTTATTACTATAGCTTTTCACATTTTTCTTAAACTTGTTTAGAACCATTAAACTGAAAGGAGCCTCAAATTCCCAGTCTTAATGTCACATTAGCATACACTTTTCATTTTATAAACTATATTTAATCCATTTTTCCACAGGGCTATGGTAGTGATCATTATTAAAGCATATTTTATTTCATCTGTCATAAAGAAAGCAACATTTTAGGCAAGGATATAGGTCAGTAGTCATGGTGATAGCTTACTCTATGGAATTGTATAATAATGCCAGTTTTTCTTAGAAGGGAAAAGTTCAGGGATGCAGACCTGAGTAGTAACAGAGAAATAATCACATGGTATGAATGTGAAATGACTGGTGAAAATTTTCAGACATTATACAAGATTGTGGATTTACTCCTGTGGATCTTCACATCCATAAGTGGATTAAACTCTGATGTAGGCCAGCATTTCAGCTTTTGCTGAATGTTATAACCTTATCAAGCAAAAGAGAACTCTTTAAGATATGGCGTGTGGTGACTGGAATGCAAATTTGGAAATAAAATGTGTCTTTATGGCAGAGATTTTAAAGTATTCGAGAAATTTAGAAAACCTTAAGAATTTCCAGGAAATCTGAGAATGTGTTATATTGTGGAAGGAAAGAGGTTGGGCTTTTTTGGTGCTTACTATTTGCCCATGCTTATGCTAAGTACAAAGCAAAAAAATAGCCCATCCTCTTTTGGAGCTTGTATTGAATCACACAAAGTCTTTCTCTGTTAACTACCCTGAATCACATAGCTCTTGCTCTCACTTCTTTTTTGAACTCCGAGCAAATGTCTACTAAAGTATTTGCATATGGACACTCTCACTCGACTCAATTCTGATTCCTTCTCTAATTAAAAATTGGCTCCCACTTCTGATTCTCATTTGCTGTTAGTTTTACCCATCCTCTTTGTCAGAATAACAGCAATGAGTTTCCAATATTGAAAAATAAGGGAGAAGCCAAAGAAACTTTCAGCTCGGACAGTCTGAACATTATCTGTCTCCTGTGGAGAGCTGACTGATGTCCTGTGGCATTTAGGAGAGTCTCCCAGCGGGTGCCAAACACAGATTCCTTCCACCTGCAGAGAGGGGCAGAAACCAAGGGGGAGGAGTCCCAGTTCTAGGAAGGGATGGTGGTGGTCATCCACCAAGAGCCAGCTTTTATGTAGCAGCAGAAGAGGTGCTGAATAATCTGAACGGTTTTTGGTAACTTGCTTGCTGAGAGCAAATTGCAGCCTGATGCTGGTTTGTGGGATTTTGCAGATGACTGATTATTGTTTGGTTGCAATGTGATGCTAACCCATATTTGTTTGCATCTGGTCAGAAAGGCTCACATCACTTTGTAACGTTGGGAAGACGTAAGTGAAGACTGGCTTAAAATAACTTGTCCTTGATAACCTTAACAAATATTCAGCTGATGCTTCCAGTAAGTAAATCAGGGGAACTATGAAGACGTTTTTAACCCAGCAATACCTGACATCCAGATTTGTGCTGTTTGTCATCCAAGCAAAGGTATCAGTGGGAAATTTATATGCTAACTAAAAGCTCTTTAGAAAAAAAAAACAATAAAAGCTCTTTAGAGAAGCTGGAAAAGGGCATGAGAATAGTTTCTTTAAATTTCAATTTATTAGAGAGGGTGAGTTGTTTTCCAACAGAATGGGAAAATATATTGGATGCTGCTCATGCTCCGCCTTACATCCTCTAGCTGTGTGGTAATGAGTTTCCCCAGGTATAATCTAAAGGCTCAAACATATAAACATATACAGTTTCTCTTGATTTCTGTCCTAGGGGATGTCTCTGCCACTGGCTTTCAGGATTCCAGGGGTAACCCACCTGGACATTCTGAGTTGGACATAAAACTGGAGGTCACGGAGCATGGATGCCACTTGACAGATGGAGGCACTGGAGCCGGTGGAGCCCTGTCCAGGTGGTGATGTGGTGCCTGATCCATGTCTCTGCGAAGGCTTCTGGCAATATCAACCCCAAACCTGCACAGTGGGTTTAGCTCAACACACCATTGAATTTTTTTTCTTCACTGTTTCTCTTTTCCTAGTTCTTTTTGGGATTGCTTTCCAAAATAAATTACCTATACACAAACCTTTTTCTTAGGGCCTGCTTTTTTCTGTAACTCAGACTAAGATACTTGGTACAAGTAGCTTTAGAAAGCAGACCTTAAGGCTGAGGCTTTGAAACTACTCTGCAAGACAGGAGGACTCTTTTGCTGTGTTAGGTGAGAGATTGATAACCTTGGGCATTCAGGGGCATCAGATTTACTTTCATTGTCTTACAGTGGGTCCAGGGGTTCACAGAGCCATCCTGTGCTAAGTTTCTTGATTCTTGGGTGCAAACTTGGGATGAATATTCTTAGCAGTGATTAAAACCCTCCAATTTATTCTCTGACTTGTGGAATAGGAGTGTTTATGTTGGGAAAACACAAATAAAAGCCCTGTTCCCTCCTCCCAGTTTAAGATAAATGAGAAATAATGTGGCATGCCCAGAAGAATTCTTAGGTTGTTGCCATCAGCAAAAACCCAATGCACACAGGGATTGTGATTCCCATTCATATCACTGCTTATTTTACCTCTATCACACTTAAAAATAAGACAAAGGGATCATGGCTAATCTGCCGCTCAGGACATATTACCCAGTGTTGCAGACATGTGCAATGGTTGAGGATGCTGTGTGGGTTCACTGAGAAGCCCAAAGGAGAACTGCAGTGCAGGACCTGCCAATGCCTTCCACAGCAGAGAATTCTTAGAGCCAAGGCAGGGAAGGAGATAGTCAGAGAAGAGCAAGGACAGAGAGAGAGAGAAGGATGGACAATACAATAGCCAGGGCTGAAGCCTCGAAGGCATGCTACCAGGAAGAAATTTTTTAAAAGTGGAGTGATCAATTATAAATCATTAGTGGTTTACAGAAGGCTGGAGACATACATTTCTACCTTTAAAAAAATGTTTTTAAATGGAGTCATCTATATGAGGGGCTAGAATTGTGTCTGACCCATAGGAGTGGTTTAATAAACCATAGCTTTTCTTATTCTTATCTTTGAACACTAAAGAGATTGAGCATCTTTCGTAGTAAATTCTATTAAATGTTGGAACAAACTCTGTTCTAAACAGTCTTACTGAGCAGGAGTGATTTTTGCACCTACTTGGGAAACATGTCACAGATTTTCTCACAGTGCATTCTTCCCAGTTCAAAGAGTTAATGTTTTAAACATATTGTCATTGTATCACCAGTCACATCCCTCATACTGTGTGTTCTGTCATCTACAAAGTACAGCTATAGCAATTTAAATATGCTTATTTAAATAATAGAGTGATGTTGCCAAATGGGTGGCGCCGTTGCATAACTGAGTGAGTTTAGTCAACCATGCTTAGAAAGTTTGCCTTCACTTGTTTTACAGTCCTTGCCAGAGCTCTGGTACCTGCTACCGTTTTGGGGCTGAGGAACTGGAGGGTTACCGAGTAACTGAGCTGTTTGCGGCTCAAACTCTTCTGTTATGCAGCTGGATTTAAGGGTTTTCCTGCCTCAGGAATGTCTCTGAAGAAAAGTGATAATAAAGGTTGTCATTATCGGGGTAGATGAAGGAAAAAGACCCAAACAGAAACATGAGGCAGACTTGGGAGAGTGATGTCCATTTGTGTTAGCATGAACTGCAACGTGACAGTACATTCATTTGTATGGCAGATGACTTGGTTCCAGGCCTTTTCATGTTCTATTGTTTATGAAATGTTTGTTCTTCTAACAACAACAAAGAATGCTTTATAAATTACCTTGAGGCTTTATTATCCTTTCTTTTACACTTTTAATTTTTATTATACAAGAACAAAAGTTATGTTTTAACAATAGCTAAATGAGACGAAATGGAATAATGGCTTTGAAACATTTTGAAAAGTTAAATGCTATTCAACAATAGATTTTATAGAAATGTCATATCCCATATAATGTAATGATTAAAATGTAGACTTTGTTGGTGATTAGTTCTTTTAGATTGGTATTTATTTGCGTTTTATTTTTTTCCATGGAGAATTTTGCAGTGTGTTTAGTTAACATCATTTTCAACTAGTTAAATCTTACCTGGATTGTCTCCCTCACACATAATTAGTTTCATATTCTTCTTCATTCATGCTTTTCTTTTGCAATCCTGAAAAAAACTGGGCTTAGTAAAATGCCTTACCCTGTGACTTGGCTGCTTAGAATTCATTTGGTTTGGCTAAAGAAAACTTTTCAGACAATTTGATTATGAGTATGTGTTTGTTTCATTACAATTTTGCATGCAAGAGAGAGCACACTAGGAGGCTAATTCAAAGAACCATGTTTGGTAGGAATATTTTACAGGCTAGGAGAATGGTTGGATAGTTATTGATAGATCAATACAGAAATAAATGAATGTCCACATAAACGATCCTGTGCTCTTGGACTGCGAGGCAGCTGACTGGTTGATGTTCCAAACCAAGCTTTATTTCATAGTAGTTCATCACAAGGTGTCTAAGGAATTCATCAGAAATACTTATTTCTTCCCAAAAGGAAAAAAAAAAAATTGCAATCTCAATAATGTTCCGAGAAATAGGAAATTTTTTTCTTTACACACTTGATTTTTTCAGTATATATTTTCTTCTTTTTATCATGTAGTGACTATACAAAAACTATTTTCATATATTTCTAGTTTTTAATCTTATGGATGTATATTTATTTTTTAATATCTACTGAACTGCTAGAAAAAAAATTACCAGATAAAAAAATATATTACCTGCATTTGTTCTGTCTGGCCAGAATCACAATTGCGTAGCACAACTTACTATGTTTTTACCCTTATTTTTGAGCAAAGTGAAGATAATTCAAGCAATATTAAAATGTATGTTCTTATTTGGAGTAGTTGAATATTCTTTGCAGCAGTGAACAACTTTTTTCTCTGATGCAAAGTTGAAGCAAATCTTCAGGTTAAGAACTAGAGTTGAACAAAATGAACGGAATTTATAGATTGATTTCTTCCGTATTTGAAAGATGAGTAAGTTATGATAAAAAAGATTGTGACAAATGCTCTTCCTATACCAAGAGGATAAAGTTATACAAATATATGTAAAATAAGAAGGATATGAAAAAGACATTACTATTTATAAAAAAGTTAGGCACTGGATTAGGGACTGAGTTATATCTTCCTTGACGATGCTTATAAATTAAAATGAAGGTTATAGCACTTTTTGGAAGGTAGGGAGAGGATTGTTTTTAAAGCTAATTTAAGAAAATACTAAGACAGTCACAAGATTTGCAGCCATACACAGAGCGGGTGCCAGGGGAAGCGCCTGGGGGAGATGGCCTCTGGAGAGCCTTGGAGGAGAGCATGAGTGAGTTGAGTGAAATGAAGGCATCGTGGTTTGGGGTCAGCATGGCCATAAGTGACATGGGAAGTTAACACTATTAATTGTACAGAAAGTGTTTTTTATGGCATGGCTTAAGGAAAGGCTGGAAAGAGAAGATTTTGCTAGAAGAGGCCAGTTTAGTTAGACTATTGTTTGATAAGCCCAGGAAGTCTAGACAATGCGACTTGCTATTCCACCACGTAGTGGGCTTTAGTGACAAGAACAGGGCAGTGGGTTCATTCATTAGAAGGTTAATTTTGGCTAAGACGTCCTTTTTGCATTTCCCCAACAGTAGAAATGTTCAGAAGTGATAGGTGGTAAGAAAGAGGAAAAATTGCCCGTGTCTTTCAGAAAAAGAGCAATAGGTTAAAATTTATCACTTGACATGGGGTAAGTTTTCCCTGTGGTATCGGTAAACATTCTCTTTCCTTAAAATCTTTAGTTAAATACACACAGATTCAAATGAGCATTCAGGTAGTGAACTTGGATTCATTATGGTCATAGAGTTGACATAAACGCCACTTCTGAGGTTTAGTTTTCAGTAGAATAGACAGACATCTTGGAAATACTAAAAGGCTTTGAAGCAGGGGAGTGAAGCGAGGAGTTTTATCTTTTGGATATTACTTTGGAAGCAACATGGAGGATATTTTGAAGAGTAGGAGAATGGAGCAAGCTTTAAAGGACTTATGTAAGAGTCTAGATAAAGGAATACTTTAGCGCTTCAATCTGTCAAGAGCATAAAGGATGAAGTTATCTTCTAAAGGCATGAATGAGGAGGGAGGGATTGCATAGTTGCTGGGAAGAATGAGAGGAAGATGACAGGGCCCCACTGAGACTTTCGCTGTCCACAGATGGTTTTGATTTCCCTGCCATTTCTGAGGAAACTGAAGGCACTATGCCGCATCCATCACCACACTTCCTCATTGTCCCTCAGTACTGTGATTTCCGCACCTCCTACCCAGGCTGAGCGCTCAGCTGTCATCTTCCCACTAGTGGTCCTGTGGGGTTGCTGCTCCTCTCAGCATCTAACCCCCTCCTGCTTGAAAGTTGGAGCATCTCTGGGCTAAACATCTTCTTCAGGAAAGACTTTGTTTTCACTTTATATTCTCCATGCATACCACATAATAGGTACTCAGTAAACGTTTAAACCAATACAAAAGCCAAAAGCTCCTTCTCATCTGTATCCCTGTCCCTAGCAAATGATAGTCTCAAGCATTCATTATTCTAAAACAAAACTGCTTCCTAGTTCTAGCTCCCTCCACTTCTCTGAAGCCCAACAGTACCAGATGGAGTCTTCCATACTTTAGTTTTCCCCACTCTCTCCTATCATCTTTCCTCCTCCATCCTCCACTGGTAAGCGAACCCAGTCTCCGGCATGCCAGGTGAGAATTCTGCCACTGAACCACCGTCACACCACCCCAGGCTGTCTTCTTTTAACATCATTCTAACGAAAACTGTTCTCACTTTGATCACCAAAGAACACATACTCATATGAATATTTCTTGGTTTGCTCATCTTTTTTGCTAGATTTGGAATTCCCTCCTTGTTGTATTTCCTCTTATTCCTCTTCTCTGCTGAACAGTGATTTTTATCCCCCAATGTTCTTTCCATTTTTCCCCCCAAAATATGACTCATTACTTACCTCTTTGCTTTTTCTCTGACTTGTACTACTATAATTAAAAAAAAAAAAAAGAAAAAAAAGCAAGTGATGTTCATGGAGAATTAAAATTAAGTTTATGGTTTCTTTACCATTTTGATATATTAGCCTTTTGTCATAATCTGCATTTTTGCATATTAAAAACGTATTTTCTCATCTTAATTCTAAGCATTTTTTTCTGCTTAGAAATCATTTAAATTGATTATTCCTAGCAACTGAAAACATGCTCTATTAAATTTCACTTGACTTAATGCTTTGTTAATTCTTCCAGACTTACTGGATTATTATATTTAATTCATGTGTTCAAACATTATATTAGTTCCTTGAAAGTTATTAAAGTTCTTTTGTAAAACTGAATTAAAGTGCTTACATTGAATGAACAGAAGTTACATTATACATTTAAAGAAGAAAAGTGCTGATGTATTTAAAATCTTTTATTGAAGTTAGAGCTGCCCCACTTGGCATCAAAAAGTACAGTGCTATTATGTGAATATTAAATCCTAAGATATTACTCTGAGAAAAAGAAAGCCAAGTATGTTAGTAGGAAATTGTACTTTTCTAGGATAGTGACTAGATTTCCTTTCCTTTATACATTATGATACTTATTACTTTGTTATCAGGAGATCATAATTGAATAACCTAAACTTGAAAAATAGCATCACTTTTCAGCTTTTTCAAAGAGCTGATTGCATGACCATCTCTCTTTAAGGATTCATCATAATTTATGATGTTAAAACTACCCTTACAAAAGATTTATTTTTAACATGGTACTTACCTTGTAAAATGTATTATTTGAGATTGAAATGCTCATGGGTGTAATTTAAAGCATCTCAGAGTACTTTCTCTTTAGGGAGCACAGCTCCAAATTCTTGCAATGGACTACTAGGCCCTATAAAATTGAGTCCATAGCCACTGTGCCAATTTAGGTCTTCCAGAATTAGAAATGCAAGAGATTTGTTGGGAGTTGTGCCTCTGAAAGACGAAAGAGAGAAAAGAATAGGAGTCATCATGGGAAACCTTTAGGCCGTGGTGCAGGACTGACACCTGTATCAAGAGAGAAGGAGGGCAGGTATGATAGGGACACCCTCAGACTGAAGTGCAGCAACTAGGAAGTCTTGGCCAAATGAATAGGAAGTCCCAGAGTCAAAACTGCCCAGCACAGGAGTTACTCGTTGAGCAGAAATCCCAGGCCCGAGGAATTGGCTGAAACTGCTTGGAAAAAGCATTCCTTTACTTTGAAGGCAACAGTGGATCCCAGAGGATCTGAAACAAGAGGCTGTCACCTAACTGACTCATTTTTTCATCTTCTAAGCATTGTCTTTCAAAGAGAAGACATTTATTTTTATTAATTCCATTTATCAATTTTGTTTCTGTTATGGGTCATGCTTTTGTTTCCGTATTTAAGGAATCTTTGCCTTTACCAAGATCAAACTTATTTTATCCTAAGTTTTCCTCTCGCATTTGGGCCATTGATTCTTTTTAATCTAATTTTTGCATATGGGCAAGAGAAGGGTTACGGTAACTTTTTTACTTCCATTCAGTTGTCTGATTGTTCTAGCATTATTGCTTAAAAAATTATTCAATAATAATAATTCAATATTGAATTGTCTTTGGACCACTACCAAAAGCAAACTGATTGCATATGGGAGTGTCTATTTCTAGAATCTATTCTGTTCCATTGATCTATGTGTTTATTCTTTTGTCAATGCATTATTGATTATTGTGCATTTATTTGTCTTAAATTAGTTTGTGTCCTCCAACTTAGTTTCTTAATTTAAAATTGTTTTGGGATATTTGAGTTCCTTTGTTTTTGTCTCTCTCTATATATGTTGTTTTTCTAGATAATTTTAGAATTAGCTTGTTTATTTCTAAAAAAAAATTCTTCTGGGTTTTGGACTGAGATTGCATTGAATCTATGGATCTATTGGAGAGAACTGGCATTTTAACAATATTGAGACTTGTAATCCACAAACACAGTGTATTTATCGATTTATTTAGGTCTTTTTAAATTTCTCTTCAGTTTTTGTGATTTTCAGCATACAAATCTTGTGCATATTTTGTTAGATATATACTGGAATATTTTTGGTGCTCTTTAAAAAGGTACTTTTTAAAAATGTCAGTTTCCAATTGTTTGTTTGCTAGTGTGCAGAAATATAATAGTTTTTTTTGTTTGTTTGTTTAACTGAACTTGTGTGCTGTAACTTACAAAACTGATTTGTTTTTTGGTAAATTCTTTGTGACATTCTATTTTGACAATTATGCCAATTCCAGATAGAAATAGTTTTATTTCTTTCTTTCTAATCTATATTCTTTTTCCTTTCTCTTTCTTGCCTTATTACATTAGCTAAGAGATCCATTATGATTTTGAATAGGAGTGGTGAGTAGAGCCATCCTTGCTGTGTTCCTAATATTAGGGGAAAACATTCAGTCTTTTGCCTATAAGTAAGATATTAGCCACAGGTTTTCCATAGATGTCTTTTTAAAAAAATATATTTTTATTGATAGAAAAACCTACAAACATGCAAACATTCTTAACATACAAACATTCCATACATAGTGTACAATTAATGGCTCACAATATCATCACATAGTTGTGTATTCATTACCATGATCATTTTTTTTTGAACATTTGCATCACTCCAGGAAAAGGAAGAAAAAAGAAAAAAAACCTCATATATACTATACTCTCACCCCTCCCTTTCATTGACCACTAGTATTTTCCATCTACCTAATTTATCTTAACCTTTGTTCCCCCTATTATTTATTTTTTTGCCCATATTTTTTACTCATCTGTCCATACACTATATAAAAGGAGCATCTGTAGATGTCTTTTATCAGGTTTCAGAAGTTTCCTTCTATTGCTAGTTTGCTAAACAACTAGCAGCAAAGGGTGCTGGAATTTTTCAAATGCATTTTTTGTGTCTATTGCTATGATTGTATGGTCTTCTCATTTCATCCATTGACATGATGAATTACTTTAAATGTGCTTTAAATGTTGAACCAATCTCCAATCTATAGTCACAGGATAAATCTCACATGATCATGATGTATTATCTCTGATTGATTTAATTTACTAATTTTTGTTAAGAATTTTTATCTTCATATTAAAAAGGAAAATGGGTTGGTAGTTTTGTTATTTTTTAATTTTGTAGTCTGATTTTGGTATCAGAATAATGCTGGTCTCATGAAATGAGTTGGGCTTTATCAGACTTTTCAAATTTGAATGAATGTGGGCCTTTATTCAGTATGGCTGAAATTCCTTATAAGCAAAGGAAATTGGACATGGAAGAGAAGCCATGGGGAACAGTCAGAAGCTGGAAGTCAGTGGAACCCACACAAGAAAGACGATGAGCCACTACGTGCATTGCCATGTAACAGAAAAGCCAAGGAACCACAAAGATTGCCAGCCAGCCAGAAGATACCATCCTGGGACGATGCAAGCCTTCTAGCCTCTGAAACTGTGAGCTGATAAATGGGTTGATAATGGGTTGTTAAAAAAAATTATATGGTATTTGTTTTAGCAGCCAGGAAACTAAAACAGATGGATATATAGTGGTATCTTATTGTAGTTTTTATTTTCATTCCCCTCATAACTAATGATGCATAGCATCTTTTTACAAGTTTGTTGAGTTAGTGTTCTTCTTATTGAGTTGTAAAAGCCTTTTATATTTTTATGGTACGAATCCTTTGTCAGTGTTATGGTCACCTGCACATAAAATGTGTTTGGGATATTGAGACCGATAACACCGCACACGCATACCAAGTTGGCGTGAAAGGATTTATTACTTACAAAATTGAGGTCTCTGGGGAGAGCAGGGAAGGCCTCATGCCAGATCTGAAATGGCTTGAGAAAGCGAGGAAAGAAGACCGGCTCAGTGTTTTATTTGTGGTTGGGGAGTGGGACTAGTGTGGGAGTTCCCATGCGAGTAGGAAGAATCAGGCCTTGGACAGGACCCCTTCCCCCCTGCCTGATGTGACCTACCCTGGCAAATATTTCAGAAAGCCTCTCCCACCCCAATCCACACCAGCCCGCATCTCCTTCACCTTCCAACAGTTGCCCTCTTGCAGTCAACCTCCCATTACTCAACCTCCACCCTTCAGCAGATGCATTCTTTTGTTTTTTAATATTTTTATTAATAAAACAACATACAAACACACAAACATTCTTAAAATACAAACATTCCATACATGGTATACAATCAATGGCTGAAAATATCATCACATAATTGTGTATTCATAGCCATGATCATTTTTTGAACATTTACATCACTCCAGAAAAAGAAATCAAAAAGAAAAAACTCATACATACCATACCCCTCACCCCTCCCTCTCATTGACCACTATTCCATCTCCCAATTTATTTTAACCTTTGTTCCCCCTATTATTTATTTTTTTAATCCATATTTTTTACTCATCTATCCATACCCTAGTTAAAAGGAGCATCAGACACAAGGTTTTCACAATCACATAGCCACATTGTAACAGTTTTATTGTTGTACAGTCATCTTCAAGAATTAACACTACTGGAACACAGCTCAAAAGTTTCAGGTACTTCCCTCTGTCCGCTCTAATACACCATAAACTAAAAAGGGATATCAATAATATGTTTAAGACTAACCTCCAGGATAACCTCTCGACTGTTTGAAATCTCTCAGCCACTGAATCTTGATTTTTTTTCTCCTTTCTCACTTCCCTCTTTTGGTCAGAAAGGCTTTCTTAATCCCATGATGCAAGGTCCTGGCAAATCCCAGGAATTTTGTACCACATTGCCAGGGAGATTTTCATCCCTGGAAATCATGTCCTATGAAAATGAGAAGGCAGTGAATTCACCTGCTGAGTTGGCTTAGAAGAGAGGACACATCTGAGCAACAAAAGAGTTTCTCTGGAGGTGACTCTCAGGCATAATTTTAAGTAGGATTAGCCTATCCTTTGCAGGAATAAGTTTCATGAGGTGAAACTCAAGATCTAGGGCTTAGCCTGTTGATTTGGTTGTTCTCACTGCTTGTACAGTATCAGGAATTCTCCAAATGGCGAAATTGCACATTTCCTCCTTTCTCCCAATCCCCCAAGGGGACTTTGCAAATATTTCTTTATAGACTGCCCAGATTACTCTGGGATATATTGGGGTATCACACTAACTAGGACAAACCAACAAGATCTTATTTAAGATTCCATGTACTTACGGTGTTCAACTAAACTTACCATACAAGTTAAATTAGTTAATGTGCCCCCCAAAATATGAATTTTGTTTCAACTATACATCTCTCCCTTTGGCTTCACAAAGTTGATGTTTTAAAATATGGACGATATCCTTTATCCTGTGTTCTGATGTACCCCATTCTTATCCAGATACGTTTCATTCATATCTCTAGTTGAAGTCTGATTCCTTTTTCAACTTTGTAAACAGTTCCTGTATGGGGTACTGCTGACTGTCATAGCTTATATAGAGTTCGAATTCTGAATCTCAGATATTTATTCACAGAAATACACAAAGTTTCTGGGAATGACCAGGTTATATACAAACACTTCAGTATCTCAGAGTTTAGAAATAACAGTTACAACTCCTGAATATATTTGTCTTCTGTAAGAGCTTACAATTTAGGACCTGTTAGAATAGGCCCCAACCTGATAACTCATGCTCTGAACATCAGTTCACCAAATGTTTATATTATAGATAGTCCATATGAGTGAAGCATGACATTATTTGTCTTTTTGTGTCTGACATTTCATTCAACATGCAATCCTTAAGATTCATTCACCTAGTTGCATTCCTCACAACTTCATTCCTTCTTGTAGCTGCTCAGTAGTCCACTGTGTTTATACACCACAGTTCCCCCTTCCATTTCTCAGTTGTTGTACCCCTAAGCCACCTCCATCCATTGTGAATCATGGACACTGTGGCCATAAACACCAGTGTGCAAATGCCCATTCCTGTTCCCACACTCAGTTCCTCCAGGTATATATTGAGCAAAGGGGTTTAGAATCATATGACAACCCCACCCCTAGCCTCCTGTGGAACTACCCACATTACCCTCCAAGGGGCGACACCTCTCAGTTTCCCTACCAACAGTGAATAGGTACATCTCTTTGTCAGCATTTTCTCTACCATTTGCTTCTCTCTGTTCATTTTTAAACCTTTTTTTGTGCATCATACTATCCAACCTAATAAATATGCCTTTGCTGCCATAATCTATATGAAAACATTTCATTTTCTTCCACAAAGAATCTTTCCCCCTCCCCAATCCACCCCCATTGACATTTAGTTTTGTCATGATGCCTTTGTTACATTCAGTGGAAGCCTGTTAGACTTTTACTGATGATTATCCAGCTTGCATTGATTGTGCTTTTCCTGTAAACCATCCATTTTCAACACCTTGCAATGTTGACATCATTTGTTCTGTCTCATGCAAAGTTTTTTTTATTTGTACATTTAATCACCATTATTGTTCACTCTAGACATTCCTAAGTTATACCACCTCAGTCTTTATCCTCTATCTTTCCTTCTGGTTTCATATGTGCCCCCCAGCTCTTCTCCTTCAATCATGCATACATTCAGATTCATTCAGTGTACTTATATTATTGTGCTACAGTCAGGAAGTATTGTGCTATCCATTTCTGAATTTTTACAATCAATCCTGTTGCACAATCTGTATTCCTTCAGCACCAAATGTCCAATCTCTACCCTGTTTCTATCTCCTGATAACCTATGTTCTTAACATCAACTCTCAAAGTTCACTCATTAATGTTAGTTCATAATATTGAGACCATGCAGTATTTTGTCCTTTTGTTTCTGGCTAATTTCATTCAGCGTAATGTCCTCAAGGTTCATCCCCATTGTTACATCTTTCATGACTTTATTCTTTTACAGGTATATAATATACCGTTGTATGTGTATACCATGGCTTGGTTAGCCACTAGTCCGTTGATGGACATTTGAGCTGTTTCCATCTCTTGGCAATTGTAAATAATGCCGCCATAAATGTCTGTGTGAAAATATCTTTTTGTGTCCTTCCTTCAGTTCCTCTGAATATATACCGAGTAATGAGATTGCTGGATCATATGGCAATTCTATACTTAGCTCCTTAAGGAACTGCCAAACTGCCTTCCAGAGCAGTTGTACCATTTTACATTTCCACCAGCAATGGATAAGTGTGTCCCTTTCTCCACATCCCCTCCAGCATTTGTCATTTTCTGTTTTTTGTTTTGTTTTGTTTTTTATTATGGCTATGGTAGTGGGTGTGAGATGATATCTCATTGTGGTTTTGATTTGTATTTCCCAAATAGCCAGTAGCATTGAGCATCTTTTCATGTGCCTATTAGCCATTTTTATTTCTGGTAAGTGGGATCTTAAGATATGACACACCTCATTCAGGATAGGTCTTAATTCCATTACTGGAGTTCTTTATAGGAGAATGAAATTCATACAAAGAGAGAGAAAGTCAAGAAAGCAAGAAGCAGAAATCAACAGAACCTGGGAGAGATGCCACCATGTGCCTTGAAGTGTGACAGAGGAGCCCAGGATTGCCCACAGCATCCTGGGAAAAAAAAAAAAAAACATCACCCTGATGATGCCTTGATTTAGACATTTTTTCAGCCTCAAACTGTGAGCTAACCCATTCATGTTATCTGCTTGAAGCAGCCTAGGAAACTGAAACAGGACCTATAGAAAAAAAGAGTTTAATCCTCAATGGAGATGTCATGTAAAAAAAGTACTGGAGTTTATCCCATTGACCAGGGACAATGCTGCTGCTGTTCACAAAAAATGTTAACGTTTGTGATCTTTATAGGTTCTATGTACAGTTGAAAGCACTTTTCATTTAATCCTCACAAAAACTCTATGAAGCAGAACTATTTTATAGTGAGAAAAATAATATGCTTACCATAGGTAAGCATTCACATCTACCAGGTGAAAGGCAACTCATTTCCTAATGTGTACAAATAAGAGCTTTTTGGCTCTCCTTGCCATAATCTGTACTTCTCAGTTTGCCCCTTTTCAGTCATTAATCATATCCTCAAAAGAATTTTTTTTTCTTTCTGACTAGATCAGTTCATTTTTCCCCTCTCATTGACTGGGTTAAATGGATACATTTTCCTGGTCACCCAAAACAGAAAACATGGAGTGATCCATTTCTCTCCCTCCTGCTTGTACCCTTTTCTCAGGTCAGTGACCAAATGTCATCAGTCTCCTGCTTCAGACCTGACAGTGATTTTGTATGACTCATACAAGCATGGGTCCAAGCTCCTGTCTTCATGCCCTGTCTCCTCTCTCATTGTACTCCCAGATTTGCACCCCCCTACCCCCCCCCCC